>BPLQ01003311.1:0-13457 GCA_021605075.1 Caerostris darwini
TTGATTAAATAATTATGAGTTTACGTCTTGAAATAAATAATAAATCTTCAAAAACCCACTTGTTAAAGAATTATAAATTGTTTATTTAAAGATACATTTAAAACTAAATATTGTAATTATAAAAAAAGTTTTCAATAATACAAATCTTTATAAAAGCGCAGAGCATAAAAATTACTTTATTATTTAATTTAAAACATAGCATTCATAAAATATTTCATTCATTTTTGACATAAAATTGAACATCACATTGAATTAATCAAAAGCTACAAGGATGAAAGTCATATTCGTATTAAAATTTAAAAATTTTTACAATTAATAAAAAAAAAAAAATCAGTTAAAACCAAAAAGTGTAAAACACGCATACATTTAAGCTTCCCGTATTCGACTCGGAAAAGATTTTATAAATTTGAAAATGAACATTACATTTAACAAACATTTGCATACAATTTTTAAAATTTCTATATTAAAAATAAAATTAATATTATTATACATAATTTAAATGTATTATGTCTTTTAAAAATACAATGAATTTCTGTATTTTTCAAACAATTTCTAATATTAATAACAAACAATTAAGAAAAGTCTTTTATCCCAAATATATACTACTCATAAAATAAAAAAATATAACAGTTAAAAGACAATAATCATAATTTTGATTTAAAAAAACAAAAAAAAAAATTTCATAATTGGTGACATGAAAAATAAAATTCAGACTTTGTTGTCCGAGTGTGAACTTTTGTAATCAAATTTCAAGATGTTCTCTACAGAGAATGTTTGTTGGTGTATGCCACACCCAAATGGCTTGTAGTTTGAATGAGACTTTACATGTTCCTCGAACTCGTGCTTGAAATAAAATATCCTGCAACAAATATGGCAAGTTCCTATTAGGTTTTTCATGTGACTGGAAAAATGTTCATTTAGACTGATACGAGTATAATAGGGAAATTGCATTTTATATAAATCACATTTAGACTTTAATTCTTCGTCAACAATATTATGTTTTTCTTGAACCATAGTTGTTTGTTTCTCTTGATGCTTACTATGGCATTTTAAACTTCTCTTCTGTCTTGGAGATTCGTAAATTGCATTACAGGTTTTTATTTTTTTATTCGTATGTATACGAGCGTGCATATTTAAAAGACATAATTGCGAAAATGCCGAATTACACACATTACATTTATATGGTTTATGTCCGTATGAATATTTTTGTGTTGAGTTAAATTACTCTTTGTCCGAAATTCGTTATTATTCTCATCACATTTATAAGCTTTTCCTTTTCTATGAAGAGAATTATGATAAATTAAATTAGATTTTGTCTTAAAAACACTATCCCATTTATAAGGTCTTTCATCTTTGTGAATCACAGCATGATTTTTTAAACTGATTTTATGTGAAAATGCAGCATAACATTGTTGACACACAAAAGGCTTTTCTCCTGAATGTGTCCGGGTATGAGTTTTTAAATTACCATTTTGTGAAAATGCAGCATTACATTGTGGACACACAAAAGGTTTTTCTCCTGAATGTGTCCGATAATGATTTTTTAAATGGACTTTTTGTGAAAATTCAGCATTACATTGTCCACACACGTATGGGTTTTCGCCTGTGTGAATCCGATAATGTCTTTCAAATGCGCTCCTGCATCCAAATGATTTTCCACATACATCACACTCATACACCTTAATCTTTTTGTGGCTAGAATAATGTTCTTCTAAATCACACACATGTATAAATTCTTCATCACGATCATTACAAATCATGATGTATATGATGGGAAATATATATAAAACTATAAATAGTATAAATTACAATAAAGATACATAAAAATATTACAGTTTATAGTTCATCAGATTAAATAATTAATATATAAATTATATCAAAAAATTAACACAAAATGCAATGATCAGAACTGCACCGAATAATTGCACGAAATACTTGCTTCACGGTCTTGTTGTCTTGAAAGAATGTGTTTTCTTTGCTAGAAATGTGCTCTGCTTTATCAGTGAGAGAGGAGAATCTTGATAACTTGATTTCAATTGTCTTGATTTGGGCTTCGATATTTTTGCTCACTAAAGTTCCTTTATTTCAATTTACCAAATGCTATCAAAATAAAACAGAAACTGTGAAGATAACCAAATATTTTTAATCATGTAATTAAAATGAAGGAAATTCTTTAAGCCACGCCTGTCTTTCGAAATTGTATGATCTCATGTTGAGCTCTGACCATTACTTTGTATTAGATGAATAATTGCATAGTATTGCTGCCAACTAAAAGAAGCAAAATAAATATACTTAATAAATATCAAGATAAAATTAGATGAAATTATTGATCGACAAGATCACAACGTCAGGAAAATTACAAAATAAATAAATAAACAGTTACAAAATTTAGTGCTGCCATCAAATACTTTAACATTTAACTTCCAAGAATTCACAATACATTATTTTTAACGACGCGTTTCATGGAAAATGCAGTATTGTTCAAGACCAGCAATCCTTACTCATAATCAAACACAGTTATCTTTCCATGAATCAGATACACTCATTAGGAAAAATATATGAGCAGTGGTCCCTGTTTGATTTATAATAGAATCCAGATTTGGTGATGTAGAATACGTCATATTAATATTACAGTGTTTCCCACAATTCCTAGTTTGTACCCAGAAAGTTGAAATCTGCAAAGTGGAAAATGTTTAAACTGAGCATCGAATAACAGAATAAAGAATCGAATTGTAAAGTGTCTTTTGGGCGTTGAAAGGACAATATATCGTAGAGAAACAAATGGTGATGTGTCAAAGAGACAATTTACAATAAAGAAACAAATGGTGATGTGTCGAAAGAACAATTTAAAATAATTAAACAAATGTTTATGTATGAATGCTATTTCTTTAAGTTTATCTTCCTCTAGATCTTTTTTTCACTTACCACTTTTACAACCATTGCTCGAATATCGGGAATATGCCATATATAATATGATCAAATATTGCCAATAAGAATGTACTTTGCCATGTACAATTATGTTACGTTTGCCTATCTTGGTAAATATTTTTTTCCGAAATAATTGGGATCATTTGTTGAGAAAACCCATTTTTTATAAGAGTTTCCTTAACACAACGTCCCTAATTTTAGTCGTTCTCATAGAAAATATCAGTATAGCTTTGTACTTTGTGTACCGCAGCGTGCCTACAATCCATGACTACACAATCGTAAGTGTTATCCAATGAATCGTGTAGCGGCCTGGTGGCCAAGTGGCTACCGCTCTGGTATTTGGAATCCCAGGTTTCAGGTTGGAATCCTGGCGGTGGCATGGATGTTTGTGAGTGGTTCGGAATCCACGTTAAACTGTAGGTCCCGGTCTGTTTAGCCCAAAAGAGTGCATAAGATGACCGTAGAGCGACAAAAACCAAACCAATGAATCGTGTAGCATTAATAACTCATGCATTTGCCGGCTTGCTAAATGTTGAGCAAAAGCACGAGCTATCCTTTTCTAGATCTGAGGTCTTTACTGCCTTGATGGATTATACAGCGTTTCGCGAGTGACTAAGCTTGAGATAGCGTCCAGTACGATTTACTGCTTTGTCCAATTAACTCGGTTTTTATTTCAGAGACCGTAAATTCTCAAAAGGTTGGGTACAAAAGTGATAGCTCATTTTTAGCTAAAACGGTTTTATAGGTGTCAGTTCTAAATTTTCTTTGGGTAAAATTAATCATTCTTAAGTGTCAGTTGCACATTTTCTTCATACGTTTTGTTGATTGGCAGTTCAACGGCCAGATATATTTCGGATTTTTCTTTGAATGTCGTTTGGGATCCCCCGCTGTCCAATTACTGTGGAAATATGTACTCAGTTATCTTGCTACTGTTGCAATCGCCGCCATCTAGATAAATATCGTGCTTGTTCATGAGGATAAGGTTATTTAACCCGCTATAGTATGGAAATTTTGAACAATTTTGAGATCAAACGAACCTTTCTTACGAACCTAAATTTTACATTAATTTCATATGGCAATAAAGGTTCGAATAGAAAGACATCCCATTTTTTTTTTTTTTTTATGTTTACTAGCATATCTGTAGTTGCTAGAAGTATTTAAAACATAAAAATTCTATCTGAAAAAAATTCCAATAAATTTTTCAGTCAAAATTAACATGACAATCTTATGTCTTTACATAATAATACGATCAAAATCAAATTATTTCTTTTTAATTAAAAAAAAGCCATTTCCTCCAATCATTTCTATAAAACCAACCAGGTGCATGAATTAGAAACTTACCTTAATTCAAACAAAATTGTTAAATAAAATAAAAAGTTAATATAATTAAAATTAATAGTTTCTAATATTCAATTTTTGCATTATATGCAACTGCAATATTTTTAAATAATATATTTGCTACTTAAAAATATTCTATTATATAGGCTTATTTATATTTCATTTTTTAATTTATTCATATTTATAAATATTTATTTACAATTATTTTTACAGTTTGCTGAACCACATTTCTTTATTGTTATCAGTGATTCGCGTAATCAATTGAGGTTTCCCTCTCTATTCGTTTGCACCCATTTTTCCTCATAAAATTTCTCAAATCTAACTTGAAAAATATCGAAACACAGAACCAATTCTCATGAACTGTTTTTTATTTCGGTGCTTGTAAAAAACACAATTCAGTAGGAAATGTGAAAATTAAAAAAAGTGTTATAAATCAAGAAGATGATGTATTCTTTATTCATAGATTTCAGAAAGGCCAATTAAAAATGTTCGATTTTGTACAGGCAGTCCTCGACTAAGCAGCTGATTCTAAATAATAATATAGTTGTAATATCAGTACTGCGGGGCCAGAAAGATAGGAAGGCATTCCTTCTAAGTATTTCACCTGCCACAAATATTAAATGACTAAGGGATAATAACTTTTTAAAAACGAGATTGCAGTTATGCAGGGTCAGTCGAGCAGGCAGATTAATGAAAGGCAGCGTAAATGAAACCTTACAAAATAACTGTTCTCAATATTTTAAAAACAAGATAAATTAATTTATTTTTAAATATTTCATTTTTGCATATACGGTAAAATGTTTTTTTTTTTTCGGATGTAATAAGTATTTCATTTCCCTTCATTAAGTTCAAATTATACTTTAAGAATTTTTTCAAAACTACAAGAAAAAAAACTATAAATAGTAAAAATAATATATTTAATTAAATTAATGTTATCATAATGATCAAGAGGCATGTACGTAATTATAAAGGATAGTAATGAAGTCACATGATCAGACGGATCATCATATTTTAAATAATATTGGCTGATGTAAAATGCACATGTGGTATTTGCAGATATAACGTGAACATGGGTAATGAAATTCATTCCTGCAATATATACATAAGTAAAGTGAAGTTGAAATGGTTTTGACAATTAGGCACGTATACAACCCAAAATTACAAAGATTTACTTATTAATATGAATTTTGGGGAAATTTTTTTTCCATATCGAGCATAAAAAAATTCCTGCAAACATCATATAAAGATTTGGTTTGGTTTGTCGCTCTACGGTCATCTTGTACCCACTTTGGGCTAAATAGACCGGGACCTACAGTTTAACGTAGATGCCGAACCACTCACAAACATCCATGCCACCGTCAGGATTCGAACGGGAAGCCTGTGGTACCAAATTCCAGAGCACTAGCCAATTGGCCATCAGGCCGCTATATAAGGATTTGAGTACGCTGTTTTCTATCCCAGTGTGTTATAAGGATATATATATATATCACCTAACCTATTTTTTATTAATGTTGATAAATTTATAATTCCCTTTATTATCATTGTAATTTTTATACAAATTACGACGTACGCAAATTTATGATGTGTTAATAATTGTAGCATTAATAAATTAATATAAAAAATGTGTATATTCTTAAATATTAATATATAATTTTACATCCATTTTATATAATCTTTTAAAATATAGGTACATAAAAGTCATTCCAACAACAGGAAATTCATTGTACAGAAATAGCAAAGTAAATAAAAAATATATGCATTTATAAGAATATAAAAAGATGGCACTTGAGATTTCTATCATAACAACGTAATATATTAATGTTTTTACGCTTAAGTGTATATTTTCATTTTTTTCTAAGACAATTCTATAATTTAAACGAAGTTCAGTGTTATATTATGGAACTCATTTATACTTAAAAGATTAAATCAATGATTATCTGTTCTGATATTGCTTAGGGTTAAATGTGTAGAAAAAATTTTCATAAATTACATGTACACAAAAAAATATTTTCCTGTATTAAATTTTGTCATTACATTATAACAAATCCGATCACTGTTTTAAAATTAAAACTGAAATATGCTAAATATTCTTTCCAATTCCATCATAAATTATATCATCAATTAAAAATAACATTTACATTCCTTTTCGAGATTATCCATTATAAATTTACTCAAATTATTTTTTTACTAAGTAATTTTGTTCATGGTTGATAAACATTGGAGTACTTCTCCAAATTAAATATTAATGTAAAACAGTTCTTATTGAATGTAGTATTATTAAAATTACAAATCAATGAAAATGCAGCTGTTGATTAATTGTTTAATCTGAAAATTTTAAAATTAAAGTTTTTAAAATTATTATATACAGATAATAAATTTAAAAAATTATATTAATCTATAGAAAATTCCGTATTTGTCGAATGAGTTGAAATGCATACTCTATAGTGGTCTTATAATTATTAGTTAACACTGCGGAATACTGATTGAAACACTGTAACACTGCAATGATGTATAATGCAAACAACTGAATGCTTTTAACAGTCCCTTTTAAAACCTTTTTCTTAATTAAATACTTCAAAACTATTTGAATAATAAGCATAAAATATTTAAATTTCCTTAACTATTTATAATCATGCAGAATAATCGAAATAACCATTCATCAACTGTTATTCATATTTAAGACATTTCATTTCATCAAATAATATTAATGGTTTTAAAAACTTGATTCGAATCATGCAATTCGATTCAATTCAAAGTTTTACGCTTACAATTTATTGCTGCTGTATTTGTTCAGAATAAGTTCAAACTAAATCTTTAACGTAGCATAATATCGGGGATACAGCTAAATACGACTAATAATTAAACGGTATTTCTCTAAAGAAAAACATTCTGTTTTACTAAAATTTACATTTGTTTAATATACTTAAGAAAAGTAGACAATAATACTAAAAGTAAAATTCGATGTATTAAATCGTTCCTACTCATACAATAAATATTATGATAATTATGATAAATAAATTAATTCAAAGTTTATATAATGGAAATCTTTCAGTTTAAATAATACGAAGGTGACACAGTAAATATAAGCAATTATAAAAATATTAAAAATAATGAAAAAAAATTAGTTTTAGCATTAACAATGCTTTTCTTCAATTAAAAAGAATATGTCGGTAAAATTAAATCTGTTAAATAACAGATAAAATTACAGTAAACAGTTTTAGATGCAAAAAAAGCTTTTAAACATTTGGATAAAAATAATTTTATTATTTTAATAAACACCTACAAATGTAATTTTTTTAATAAAGGAAATTATTATTTTTTCATACTTAATTCTTAGAAGGTGATAATACGGTGAAATCCGTCTTCATAAACTACTAAAAGATGTATAGTAATATCGTATTAAATTAAAAATGAACTTTTATTAATTACTTATGAATTTACGCCTTAAAATAAATAATGAATCTTGAAATTAAACTTTGTTAAAGTATTATTAATTGTTTATTTAAAAATACATTTAAAACTAAATATAGTAATTTTCAAAAACTTTTGAAAAATATAAATCCTTACAAAATGCGCAGAGCATAAAAAATTACTTTATTATTTAATATAAAACATAGCATTCATAATACATTTCATTCATTTTTGACATAAAATTGAACACGACATAAAATTAATCAAGAAATACAATCATGAATGTCATATTCGGATTAAAATTTTTACAATTAACACAATGAAAAAAATCAGTTAAAACCAAGAAATGTAAAACACATTTAAACTTCCCGTATTCGAATCGGAAAGATTTCAATAATTTGAAAATGAGCATTCCATTTAACCAACATTTGCATTCAATTCATTATTAGATTATTCCTATATAAAACTTCTAGCTGTTTAATATTTACATGAACATTATTCAACATAATTTATTTGTATTACGTCTTTTAAAAATACAATGAATTTCTGCATTTTTCAAATATTTTCTAATATTTATAACAAACAATTAATGAAAAAACAATTTTCCTAAAATTACACTACTCGGATATTAACGAAATATAACAGTTGAAAGACAATGATCATCATTTTGTTTAAGAAAAAAAAACACGTTTGAGGATATTAAAAATAAAATTCAGACATTTTGATGCAAGTGTGAACTTTTGTAGTGAAGTTCTAAGCTGTTCTCAACAGAGAATGCTTGTTGACATATGTCACACACATAAGCCTTGCATTTTGTATGAGACTTTACATGTTCCTCGAAATCACGCTTGAAAAAAAATGCCGTGCTACAAATATGGCAAATTAATCCTACCTTTTTGTGACTGGAATAATGTTTATTTAGGCTGATATCATTGGGAAATTGCATTTTGCATAAATCACATTCCAAATTAATTTCTTTTACAATAGTATTATGTTTTTCTTGGACAACACATGTTTGTTTCTCTTGCTGCTTACTACGGCATTTTAAATTTCTTTTCTGACTTGGTGCTTCGTTACTAACATTATATGTTTTCATTTTTATATTCGTATGTCTACGAGCATGCATATTTAAAAGGCTCTTTTGCGAAAATACTGAATTACACACTTTACATTTATACGGTTTTATTTTCGAGTGAATATATTTGTGTTGAATAAAGTTACTTTTTGTCCTAAATTTTTTATTACACGCATAGCACTTATATGGTTTTGCATTTATATGAATAAGTGTATGCATATTTAAATCAAATTTATGCTTAAAAACACTATTGCAATTATCACATTTAAAAGGCTTTCCATTTTTTTGAATTCGAGCATGATCTGTTAAGTTGCATTTGACTGAAAATGTCTTTTTGCATTGTTCAGCCACATAAGTATTTTCTCCTGTATGTTTCCGAGCATGATTTATTAACTTGCGTTTGTCTGAAAATGCTTCATTACATTGTTTACACATATACGGCCTTTCTCCTATATGCATCCGATAATGATTTTAAGCAAGTACTTGTATCTAAATGTTTTTTCACATACATCACACCTGTGCTCATTATAATTTTTGTGACCAGAATAATGTTCTTCTAAAATTTTGTGGCTTTGATATTTTTGCTCACTAAAGTTGCTTTATTTCAATTTACCAAATTCTTAAAAATAAAACAGAAACTGTGTGATGAACGAAAAATTTTAATCAAGAAATCAAAATGATAAAAATCCTTTAAGCCGCGACAGTCTTTCCAATTTGATAGATCTCCTGTTGATCTTTTACATTACTTTGTATTAAATGAATAATTGCGTGGTATTTCTGACAAATAACAGAAAATGAATAAATATCAAGATAAAATTAGGTGAAACTATTGATCGACAAGATCACAACGATGGAAAAATTAAAAAATGTATAAACATAAAAGATATTTAGAGTTGACATCAAATGCTTTAACATTTATCTTCCAAGATTTTATAATACATCATTTTTTACTAAACCTTTCATGCAAAATGCAGTATTGCTCTAGGCCTGCAATCCTTAGTTATTAATCAGATACAATCATCTCTCCATGAATCATATACAGTCATTAGAAAAAAAATATATGAACGGTGGTTCCTGTTTGAAAATTGATCGAATCCAGATTTGGTCATTTAGAATCAAGTCATATTAATCTTAGAGGGTTCCCCACAATTCCTAGTGTGTGCCCATACAGTTGAAATCCGCAAAGTGGAAAATGTTTAAATTATTTAAATGTTTATTTAATGTTTAAAATTTCATTGTTAAGCGCAGCTTGAATACAATCCGTGACTACGGAATCGTAGGCGTTACCACAGATTTTGGACGAAGTACGATTTATTGCTATCTCCAATTAACTCGATTTTGATATCAGAGACCGTAAATTCACAAGATTTTAAAAACGTTTTCTAAAAATTGTTATTTGGGTACAGCTTTCTGCTTTTAAATAACAAAACCATGATGTAAGACGATGTTTTCGTCGAGGGTCTCTGGGAAAACTGTGGGAGAGAAACCAGGCTTTAAAATATTGAAAAAAAAACTTGACTTTTCCAATGTGTAATTTAAATTCAGTAGGAATACATTTGTGCAAAAAATTGCGGACAAATGTGTTATAGCTCATATTCTACATAAAATGTATCATGGTTGTAATTTCCTAATTTTCTTTGGGTAAAATTTCAACAGTCTTGTGTGTCAGTTGAGCAAACGTCCCAATCCTGAATTTCGCATGGATGTTTGTTAAAGGGTCGGGAACCACGTTAAACTGTTGGTCGCGGTCTAATTAGTGTAAAGTTTGAACAAAATTATCATAGAGCGGCAACATACACCAAACCGTCAAACGTTTGTGTGGTGCCAGTTCAACGGACACATATATTTCAGGCATTTCTTTGTGTGTCGTGTCGGATTTCCGGCTGGCCAAGTACTTTGCAAATGTGTACTCAATTCTCTTGCTACTGTTGTAATCATCGCCATCTAAATAAATATCGCCGATTATTTAAGATATTATCGCCTGTAATTTACTATTTATCGCCCATTAGATGATTATTTAATGCAGTATAGTAAGCCAAATTTCTAACAATGTAAAATAAACAAGTCAAACGATTCACACACAAGAGGTTTTCACACACTCAATTTTTTTTTATACACTCAAATCAAAATACCTCTAAGGATGTGCTCCCTTCACACCAATACCCTTTGGTAATGTCAGTAAAAAAATTTCGCAGAAACCTGCAATAATCCTCTCGCAGATGCGAGAGGCTTCAGGGTTCGAATCCAGGCAGGTGTATGTATATTTGTTAGTGATTCGGAATCCACGTTCAGGTGTAGGTCCCGGTCTAATTAACCTAAAATGTGCACAAAATCACCGTAGAGAGATAAACTAAATCAAACCAAACTCTAGTTGATTAAATTGCCCCTGCGCTACAAGTTGAGCTTCGCTTAATGAATTGATATAATACAATATTGTAATATGCGTTGATGGTATTCATATTATTAGGCTGAAATACTCATTTGAGAAACTGCGAGAATTTATGTAGGAAGAAGGTTGAATATTCGTTTCATATGTAAATTTAGCCATACTTTATTCATGAAATGCAGTTGATCGCAACTCGTAAATTGTAAGAAAATACTGAAATTATTATCCACATTAATAAAAAAGTAGAAACTGTCCCCTGGTGTTTTTACAAAACACCATTCTAGATTATTAGTGTATTGCATTTCAATAAATTAATAATATAAAATCAGTTCTTTATATAATATATGCATGATTATTTTACAAAATTTTAAATATACGTAAAAATTAGATAAATGATAGCTGTTTGTGAGTTGGCAGACAATCCATTTACTTCAAATCCTGATTACAATAACTTCATACAAAATAGGCAAAGTCATCGAGAAAAGAACAGGCAGAAACATTAAATCGAAAATGCAAATGATATAGATCAAGACTGTCCAAGTCAGTTATGTTTACGAATTGCGACGTAGACTGGCGGGGTTGTAAGCAGGAACTAATAATGTAAATTAAAACTAAAAAAATTGAAGATTCAAGCAATTTATTAACATGTTTTATTATTCGTCATTAATTATATAAGATTTTGTCACCTTGAAGCATTTTTAATTTTCAAGTTCCTGCAGAAATATGTAAGAACATAAAAAATGTCGACTCATTTAAAAACCTAGTTGCAATTCAAAATAAATTTTTCCTAATGATATGAGAGCCCATTTCCTCAACGACGTTGAGAAATAGTTCTCTATCCATGTTTATATGAATATAGAATTCAAAACCGAATATTTGCATCCGTTTTCAGTATATATATATATATATATATTATTTTAATATTAAGTCAATAAAATTTCGTTTGGCATGAACTTACTCATATGTATGCATACTCAATAAGCTTTTGTATATTGTTGTTTACATGTTTAAAAACGTGTTTTGTATATTGTTGTTATGTTTAAAAACCTTACAAATCTCGTCGTAATACAAAGATATTTTAAGACTAGTGTGACGAAAGAAAAAGTAATAAGATTACTGGAATTTCAGGAATAATCCATTCATTTGCAACAAAATACTTCTGAAATCTTACTTTGATACTAAAATTACCATCAACATTCGCGTGAGTATCAAGAAGTTTCATACCTATGGTAAACAATTTTTTTAAGGAATTAATTCCATTTTTATTAACTTATATCGAAATTAGTAGACACGTATTTAGTTCTCTATGGAAAAAATTATTGTAAAACACTAATTAGAGAAACAATTGTAATCCACTGAAAACAATTGGATTACTGTTTAAAACATTAATTAATAGAATCCAAAAATCAAGCTAAGAAATATTAATGCATACCTACAAGATAATTAATTGTGTTGCAAAGAATGCCATAATTTAGTTTGATATCCATATATTTATTACAGAAACATCAATAATTAAAGCATACCAAAAATTAACAGCGCTAATTTTTTTTTTTTTTTTTTTTTTTTTTTTTTTTTTATAAAAATTCATTAAATTTAGAAAAGTAAAGCAAAAATGAAAAGAAACAGTAAACAGAGTATAAATTTTATATAAATTTCATATCACAATAAAGGTTTGAATAAAAAGATTTCACGGTTTTTTTTTTTTTTTTTATTGACCAGCATATTTGTAGTTGCTAGTCTTATATAAAAATATTAAAATTCTACATGAAAAATTTCCAAAAGATTTTTCGGTTATAATTGACATGATAATCTTGTGTTTTTTGAAAATATTACGATGATATTCTAATTAAGTAAAAAATTAAAAAAAACTATTTTCTGCCCTCATTTCTATATAGACAACCAATCTCTTGAATTATAAATTTTCACTAATTTAAATTAAATTGTTGAATAAAATAAAAAGATAATTTTTAATATGATTAAAGTTAATAGTTTCAAATATTCATTTTAAGCAATTGCAATATTTTTAAATATTATATTTGTTGCTTAAAAATATTTTGTTATATAGGCTTATTTATATTTTATTTTCTAATTTATTTTTAGTTATAAATATTTATCTACAATTATTTTTACTGTTTGCTGAACCACAATTCTTCCAGATAAGCTATTGAGATTTCCCTCTCGATTCGTTTGCATCCATTTTTCCCTAATAAAATTTATCAAATCTAACCTGAAAAATATCGAAACATAAAATAAATTCTCATGAACTGTTTTTATTGCTTGTTTTTAGTGCTTGTGAAAAACACAATTCAGTAGGAATTA
>BPLQ01003312.1:0-160098 GCA_021605075.1 Caerostris darwini
AAAAGTAGCTCTAACTAACTCCCTGACACTACAGCCCATGGTGAGCCAAGGTCGTTTGCCTACCGGCAGATTTCAGTATATGAGACGGTATCTTTTTGCAGGGTAGGATAAAAAGAAATGCCTACGGCAATGAATTTACAGTCTTATTAGATCGGGACCTACATGTCTAATATGACTATAGAGAGTAGGGCTGACAATCCTACCCAGTAAAACGAAAACATTTTCTGTCTCGAAATCCGCGAGTAGGTAGACGTTTTGTTCCACCATGAGGCTGTTGCGCCAATGAAGAAGAAGAAAAAATATTATCGTAAAATATTAGCAACTATCTGAAGTGAATTTTGCATATATTTTCACAACTTTAAAAATAAATAATAAAATAAAATAATGGCTGAATTTTAGAATGATACATTAATGTAATCCAAAAAAAATATCTATAATACACATACATCGCCCGACTCGCTGTTCAATAAAAATATATGGTTCATATTCGAATATTCTGATTGTCTTCCGCTATATCCTTTGATTCCATTAACGAGGACACATGATAACATCATAGGTAGGTATCTCTCATGAGCAGTACAACTATTTATTTACAGGTTTCTTAGTTTTCTGTAAATCAAGTATTCTGAAAGCAAACATCCTTAAATCTGGATGGTTAATCTAGATGGTTCTTAAATCTGGATGGTTTTCTGGAAATATTTGCCTTCCTTTCATTATCATTTAGCAGGCTTATAAGGAATAGTATCAAAACACCTGAAGTTGAACAAAAAGTCCATCGATAATTGTAAAAAAAGACCTATTTAAAATAGGAATTAAAAAATCACTTTAATGATGTGACATAAAGAAATTCATAAATATGGCTAATTACTATTTGATTAAAATTAATGTTATTTTTAAAATGACCAACAAATATGTTTGCAGTGTACCTCTATTTGTGGTAATATGATAATGAGACAATTAGACAAAAAGGCAGGAAATGTGGATTTTGCGAAAGCCCTTGAATTTGCTATATTATTTGAGTATTATATAGTTAAAAGAATTATATTTAATAGAATATATTTAGTTTTAAAATGTGTAGAAAAGATGGTAAAAAGAAATATAGGGATCCATTTAGAATTTGCGCTAACGATGGGCTATGGTAGGTATACTTAAATAGAGCACAATGATTATGCATGTTGAAGAATATCTGTACAATATATCCTTATATATGTATTAGAGACTTGATTCTGTTCAACATTGCTTTCTCCCAAATGAATATTCTTGCAAACAAAGCTGCATGTTTACCAAAGAGTAAAGCCACAGATTTCAAAGATTGAAGATAAAAGATTTAAATCAAATTTCGTCCGATGTAAATCCCATCTAACTAAGTTCATATTTCCCATTATTTAAACGGATGACATTCTGAAATCTTCCTTCAAGAAACGGAATGCACCGCCTCAGGACATTTGCAATAATATATATATATATAACATTATTAGAAATGTTTGAATTATTGAATTCTATATCTCTAGAATATAAAAACAGTAAAATTTCCAAAATAAATAAATAAAATAATAATAATAATAATATATTTTTGAATAGCATAAACATTTAACGTTTTGATTTAAAAGGAAACAAGGACACTTTACCATATACGTGCACTAAAAAATGCTAAAATCTATAAAAGAAAGCCTAACACGTAATGCTTTTCCCATTTTGTACAGTATATATATATATGTGTGTGTGTGTGTGATTATCAAAGTAATAGATATAAGGAAAGTGTCCTTTACTAATATAGCCTTTGGCATGCAATACAGCTTGGATTCGTCTGGGAATTGTATCATACAACCGCTGAATAGTGTTTAGAGGAATATTGAACACTTCCTCATGGAGATATTGAGAAAGTTATGGAAGAAAAGCCGGTGGAACAAATTGGTTCGGGATTGATCGCTCTAAAAAAGACAATAAGGGTTCGATGATATTGAGGTCGGGGGAATGTGTCGACCAGGTAAACGTCTCGCTTTATCCTCATGCGCATGGAACTATGATTGGACAGGTCCATCTGCATGAATAGGAGATTTATCATAGTGGACAATTCCATGTCCTGCAGAAAACAAAATTTGGAACATAGGATTAATCTGGTCAGCTAAAACTTGTTTATACTTCTCCCCAGTGATCCTTCCTTTGAGAATTACGATTGGGCTAGCAGAAAAGCATGGCATGGCTGTCCATACCATGACAGATCTACTTCCATTCTTGATAATTGGAAGCAGACAATCATGATCATACATTTATGCAGTTGTCCTCCATAAGTTTATTCTGCTGTTGGGAAAAGTGTGAAAGATGATTCGTCTGACCCTATAACAGTTTTTCACTTATCAATCGACCAGGTTTTGTGGTTATAGTCCAACTGTAGACGACATTTGGCATTAACAGATTTGATAAGGGGCTTGGGAATTGCTGCTCTGCCTTAAATGTCCTGTTTATGAAGGTGCCTCTTAATTGTAGTTAGTCTCTCTGCAGTCACTTTGGCTACAGTTGTTTTCTTTTTCTGCATTACAATACTCTTCAGTAGTTTCACTCAGTTTCTCTTTCCGTCCATCCCTCCACTATTTTGGTTTGCCGAATTTGTCTGGTCATGCTGTGTGAACGCTGTCATGACTTCAGACACCATACTTCTAGAAAGTCGTAAAAAGCTGGGATGTTTCAGTCACAGTTGCTCCAGCTAGTTGAGTTGCTATGATTTGGCCTCTTTGAAAGTCTATGATGTCTGACATTATATACTTTTGATAAAACCCCGTACAACTTCACTAAACTTACCTCATGCTACCATGATATACTTTTTTATTAAAACTAAACTGGAAGCTAAAATTACATTTTATTGCGTACGAAGTGCATATTTAAATATCATTTTTATTCGCTGGTGTTTCCATTATTTTGATAACTACCTGTATATATACCAATCATTATAACTAGAAAATTAATTTCAAATCATGGTTTAAATTATTCACTTGTTACTTCATTATTCTATAAATAAACTAAGAAGAACAACACAAAATAAAAGCTTAGAGGAAAAGTCACAATTGATATGAAATGTGACAGACAATTTACTTCAAACAATTTATGATAAACCGACAAAATCTTCACAAAAGAAAAAAATGATTTTTCCATTTCCGGATTAAAGCTTTCCACACTATTCTGAAGAAATAGGAAAAATAATAATAATGAAAAAATATATGAAAACTTCACAGAAAGTTGTTGAACAAAACATGGCCAAAAAAAATATTCCTTTATCAGTATCACTCCTCCTACATCTTGTTGTCTTTAACAATCGACGGAATAACATAATAACTGGAAACCTGATGACCTAGGAAAAACAGCCAAGGAACACCGAAAAAAGAAACAAGCGAAAACTGATTCCATGTATTTTTACAACGCAGACGATACGTGATCAGATAAGACAAAGAGTTTAGTTTGGGGTCGTGGCAACGTAGAAGACATTTGGAACTTTTTTGAGGGCGTCTAGCAGATATTATAACGCCAAGAGCAGGGAAAGGAAATCATATTTCTTGGATAAATAATGAAACAATGTCATCATCATTATCTCTAAGGGTTTTGTTGTTTTTGTGCTGCCTTTGATTGCAAAAGTGGGAGTTTCCTACTTTTGATGAGTTGGCGGCGGGAGATGTTTTCATTGGGTGGAATCACGTCACAAATCACTTTCTTAATCATTGGTTCCGAAGGCTTGAACCGGTGATTTGGACGAAGATTTATTGCCGTCTAAAAACAGTGACTCGTCGACAAGGCTCGCCTCTGATTCGTTTGCACCACGTGTCAATGGGAATCCTCGGTTTTAATGAATTAGTAAGCAATCCAAAGTTGAATTGGGTGTAATCGAAGTTAAGTAATTACTCGAATTGTTCTAAGAAAGTTAAGCCGATTTTGGTACTTTTATAGAATGGAAAGAATTTTTTGTTTTTGTTTAAGTAATGATCATTAAGATTGATTCGATTTTATCCTTCGAATTGAACGAAATAATTTAAGGATAAGAAATTCCAATTGAAAATAACGTATAAAGATTATTTGATACTGATTGAGTTTACTCATTTTATGCTCATTTAATAAACAAATTTTGCTTTGCAGAATTTAGCAACAAAATAAGACATGTTCTTATTAATCCAAAATTTATACATTCTTTCCTAATAAATGGATAATTATTATCACGGATGTCAGCTTTAAGGGATAATTTTGAGAAGTATGACAAATAATCTTTGCGGTAGTTTACCGTTATTTTGTAAACCAATACTAAATCTTTCCAATAAAACTCTATATTACTTTAAATAAGGATAACATAGGCTAACAACCCTTTTAACAACGAAGAATATTTACAAAAACGCTATGTTTATTTGAGAACATTATAAATTCTTGTTTTATTGAGAACATTAGAAATTATTATAATAATTTATTTATTTATTTATCGCAAAAAAATATTTATTTTACTGTGCACAAGAGTTATTTTTCGAGGGGGGGATAACGATCGAGTGAATAGTTTCTGGCACTCGATGCCACAGGTTCCGGGTTCGAGCTCTAGCTGAACCTTGGGCGTTTGTAATGGTTCGGAATCCTCTTTAAGAACCCTACTGTTCAAAGTGGATTCCGAACCACTACAAACATCTATGTCACCAGTGGGACTCTAGCATGAAATCTGGGTCATCGAACTCTCAGAGAAAATAATCCAATAAATGTAAATACTTTTTACACAAGAATCTTTAAGATGTTATATTCTAAAAAAAAAATTCCAGTATACAAATATTAACATTTAAAATGAAACATTAAAAAATATAAAAAATAGCAGTTATGGTTGTGATTCTTATAAAAAAAAATCCTTATCAAAAATCTGAAAATAAGGATGACAGGACTTAAGAAACGTTTGTTACTTTTAACCATTTAAACAATTTTAAATGGTAGCAAAAAAGAAATGCTCACCAGTTCTTTTCAAATAGTATTTTTAAATGATTCCAAAGGGGAGATATGGATGATCGAGATGGTATAAAAACGAGTTAACGCTGGAATTTAGTGACTTGAAGAGCTAGAGCTCTTTAATAATCATAATGCTGTTTACCCATCATAAATATGTTTTTCTTTCATAAGAGGCATTTTATAGCGTATTTTCAATCTATAGCATTGACAGAGCAAGGCACTTCGCGAAAGAAGGGGAAGTTGTTTGAAATAAACATTCACAATAAAGGGCAATGAATGAAATGTTGAAGCTCATAAATCAGTGAGGAGCGCTATCTAAGAGGGCCTTAGAGAACTATTTCTTGCCACGATACATCAATAAATAAAAGGAAGCATCTTCTGAGATAGCCACTGCTACTTCAGTTGAATATTTGAGAATTCATGGTAGGAGTAGCAATGGGTATTTCAAATGATGTATAATTTTAAGATTCTTATAGTTGCTGATTTTATATTTGACTAGATAATATATAAATGTGATTTAATATAATTTTATATTAAATAATTATTTAATAATAATAATTTTATATTATATAATAATTTTAATTTTAAATGAAATTGTCTTAGCAAAACTTAGAATCTTATGAATTTAAAATTAATTTATTTTGCTTCAAACAACTTAATCTAATTCAAGTTTGTTTTTATTGCAGCTGGGATGTACAGAGACAGTTAAAGATTTAATAAAACAAATTAAGTTTATTATTATGCAGTGTATATTTCTTGTAAAATAGCTTGCGATAATTGATATTGCAACCTTGCAATAATTGATCATGAATAGAAAACCCTCATAAAAATTAGAAATAAAATATTGATTTAAAAATGATATAAAATAAATACATAGCAAATTATTTTTTTTAAAGTGCGCATAACGAAACAATTAACCAAACGTAAAATTATGTACAAGGAATTTTTCCTTTATTATTTCCGATATTTACAGAATAGCGGAGATACGCTTCTACGCATTTATTTAAAGCAGTGGCTGCTACAGACGCCAGTAGCATATTCCTACCTTATTCTTATACGCACATTTTTACTGGATCAAAAATCAAACACCATCCTTAATTTAAAGTATAAGAAAACTCCCAATAAGAAGTAAGGATAGTTTTCATTGTTCTAGATACTAATAAATAAATAAACAATAGCCTTACATATAATATAAAAACCAAATAATTAACTATATATTAAACATATACGTTTATAAAGATAAAATATCTGGATTTATAAAAGTTCCAGAAAATACATCGTATCAAATTTCTAGAAAGGTTAGCGTATGTTGTTAAAAAGAAATTAATCTCGGGGGAAAGTATCTTTTAAAACTCGTGTAGTAGAAAGAAACTTTTTATTTTATTTATTTATTTTTTTAAAGCTGAACAAGACTTGTTTTGCTTGTCCCGCTATCACTTTCAGAGAGCTTTACTTTGCTGTGGAATATACAGAGTGGAAAAAAAAGCGCCATGGAGCACGTTAAGTTCTGCACAATTTAAAACTTTAAGCCATAAGAGTACGTGTGAAGTAAGTTGAGCGTGTAGCAGTAGTATTTTTAGCGTTGTCCTTGGAAAACCCAGGAGAACAGTTATCCATTTATTCAAAGTGTCGTAATGTGATAAGAAAGTAAACCACCTTGGTAACCCATAAAATTTGTAAAAAATGTATCATCACTATTCCACGCAATAGTGTTTGCGATCTGAAAATGAATTTTAAAAACTTTACTGGCTGATTTTTCTTTTCTTTCTTTTTTCTTAATTTCTTTTTTTTTTTGTTAATTTTGCAGTTTGGTAACTAGGGATTAATTATCTTATGAACATTAAATATATTTCCATTTTATCATTATTTACTTAATACTTGTAAAATGAAGGAAAGGAAATGCAAATGAAATAGCATTCAAAAGTTGTTTTTTCGTTATCAATTGATAATGTCGATTAAATGTGCTTAATAAAAAATAAAGTTTTGCATTTGCATTTTTAATTCATTCAAACGTTTTAATTTCGGTATTTTAATACAATTTAACAGAAAAAAAATATATTTGTTTGAATATCCATTGAGGTATGAAAAAAAATAATTATGTAATTTTTCCAATTTTCGTAATATTTTTCAAACTTATCGTCTAAAAACAATTTAACATTGTTAAAAAATGGAATACGAATTAATAATAACTGACTTTTTTTTTGTTAAAAAATTTTTCAGCATTTTTAATAAAATTATATACTATTTATTTTGTGATATACCAAAGAAACATATTAATTAAAGTATTTTTTTTAAATTTGGTCTAAGTTACAAAACTGCAGAAACTTCTGTGTATTTTATATTTCACATATAGTATTAAATTTTATATATATCTTATCTTATCTATTATAGTAGTAAATCTTATATACTATAGTAGTAAATCTGTATATATCCTCATTTTAGAATTGTTCACTATAGTAGTATCACTGTAGAAGCATAACATAACTATCTTCACTATAGTAGTTAATCTATATCTATTATTCACTTATAGTAGTTAATCTATATCTATTATTCACTTATAGTACTAAATCTTATATTCTTATACAGTAAATCTTATATTTCACTTTCGTATGTCAGAAATATTCCTTTACTTGCTAACGGACGGTTGTGAAAATAAGAACATAAAAGAGAACCTCTAGTAATAACTATTTCATATTCACGTGTTTTATAAAGAAAAACCTAAAAACACGATATTTTTACATCATCTGTCAGAAATTACTCAGCGTGTTTTCCGCTTCTACACTTTTTTTAAATCAGTGCCTGTAACAGACACCTGTAACCTATTTCAACATTTTCCTACAACATGGCAGATACGTACATTTATATTGGATCAAAAATCAGACATCCTCCTTAATTTAAAGTAAAAGAAAATTTCCGATACCAGTAAGGATAATTTTCATTGTCATACATACTAAGGTGGCCTGAAGGACAATTGGCTAAAGCTCTGGCCTTTAGTACCACATGCTTAACTTTCGAATCCTGGCGGAGGTATGGATGCTTGTGAGTGGTTCGAAATCAACTTAAAACTATAGGTCCCGGTCTGTTTAGCCCTCATGTGCAAGAAATGAAAGCAGAGGGACAAACCAAAACCTACATACTAAGATATAAATAAACTGTATTCTTACATATACTATAAAAACCAAATAATTAACTATATATTATATATTATACGTTTATAATTTCAAAGATAAATATCTGGATTTATAAAAGTTTCAGAATATACATCGTATCAAATTTCTCGAAAAGTTAGTGTACATTGTTAAAAAGAAATTAATCTCTGGGGAAAGCATCTTCTAAAACTCGTGTAGTAGAAAGCAACTTGTTTTTATTTTATTTTATCTATTTATTTTTTAAAAGCTGAACAAGACTTGTTTTACTTGTCCCGCTATCACTTTCAGAGAGCTTTACTTTGCTGTGGAATATACAGAGTGGAAAAAAAAGTGCCGTGGAGCACGTTAAGTTCTGCACGATTTAAAAATTTAAGCCATAAGAGTACGTGTGAAGTAAGTTGAGCGTGTAGCAGTAGTATTTTTACCGCTGGCCTTGGAAAACCCAGGAGAATAGTTATCCATTTATTCAAAGTGTCGTAATGTGATAAGAAAGTAAACCACCTTGGTAACCCATAAAATTTGTAAAAAAATTACCGTCATCACTGTTCTGTGAAATAATGTTTACGATATAAAAATGAATTTCAAAAACTTTGCTTGCTGATTTCTTTTTCTTTTCCCTAATTTTTTTTTTTACATTTTGCACTTTTGTAATTGGGGATTAATTATGTTATGAATTTTAAATATATCACCATTTATTTTTTATCGTTATTTATTTAAAACTAAAATAAAATGGAAATGAAGTAATTTTCAAAATATATTTTTAATTTACCAATGAATAATGTAGATTAAATATCAATAAAAAGAAAGTTTGAGATTTGCATTTTGAATCTCAAACATTCTCGGTATTTTAATGCAGTTTAACAACATATACAATACATATGTTTGTATACCAATGAGAGCAGAAGCAATACATATGTTTGTATATCAATGAGTTTTGAAAAAAAAATTAATAAAGTATTTTTCCAATTTTTATAAGAAAAAAAATAGTTTGGAAAGAAATTTCGACTAAAAGAAAGAAAGAATAATATAATAAATCTTTTAATATAATTTTATAGAAATTTTAAATATTTAAATATTAATATTATAAGAAATTTCGAGACTTTTGTTGTTTAGTTTCTCAACTAAAAACAATTTTACAATGTTAAAAAATACAATACGAATTAATAATAAATGATTTTTTTTATTATTATGAACAAATTTTTCAGCATTTTTAATATGAGAAACGAATATAAAGATATAAAAAATAAATATATAAATATTATATATTTATATTTTTTAATTTTATATAAACAACTTATTTTGTATTTGTTAAATTCGTAAATCATTAAAAAATATAAGTATATTTTATAAATATATTTGAAAAGAAAATTAATTAATATGATTCAACAATGAATTTATTATTATACAAAATTATAGAAATAATCTTATTTATATGAAATCTTTTCTTTATTATAATTCTACATGAATGAATGGGGCGTCTGTACAATTTACCCTTGAAATGAATTGTACCGAGTACATCCTCTCAATAGTTAATCGGAACTCTAAACATGCCCCATCTATCTAAAACCCATATTAGGTTTTGCCTATACGCTTCTGCGACGTTCTGCAATATTGCTATGCATCATTATGCTTCTGTCATGTATCGTGTTGTTTTAAGAAAGTTTTTAATTTTTTATAGGCGATACAAGAGACCAGTGCAAAATTAAACCAATAAATCATAAAAAAATTATAATAAATAAATAAATAATGTTTGTATTTCTCCCAATTTGTTTTTATTTTTATTATTATTTATTTTTTCATCTTTCAAAAAACGACTTTACAAAAATTTTCACATCAATCTCTGTCAAATTCTAACGAATGTCAATCCAGCCAAATGACGCCTGTGAGACTCACTCGTCTTTCACATGAAAATACTTCGAACTGAAGAGTTTGAAGTATTTCCAGCCTCTAGTGTTGTTCATTAGGGATTACCCACTTGTTCAAACATTATTAACTATAGCATCCATCTAGATGTTAAAAAAAAGGAATGGAACTCTAAAAATACCATATTTATTGAGCAATATTTTATAATCATTTATATAACATTCTTATATATTAATTGTGCATTCCAATATATTTTTCAAGAATAACTTACTGAAAAATATGCAAAAAAAAAGTAAGTTTCCTTTTTTACTATAAAATAAATAATGTAATAAATGATGATATTTGTAAACCCAAAACTTAAATATTGTTAATGTTGAGACTAGCTATTTCTATTTCCTTGTGAAATTAATTACGCAATAAACTTTTTCAAACTTGCAAGTAAAATCAGGATGTTAATTTTAAGACAACAACCATAGATAATTTTTATAACTATTACCTAATCTTCGTAATTTCTGTAGAATATAACAAATATTTTGGATTATGTACAGAAAATATAAACATTATATTTTTAAGGAATTTAAAATATATTTATAATAATAAAATGAGTCTATTAACATTACAATTCAATATAATTAAAAACGTATGGCGATTACGAGAAAAATTGCTCTCGTGCAGAGAATGTATAAATTCTGGATTATAAGAACCTGTTTTATTTGGTTTCATAAATTTTGCGAAGCAAAATTAATTTTTTAAATGAACAGAAAATGAGTAAACTCAATGAGTTTCAAATAATCTTTCTACGTTATTTTCATTTGGCGTGATTTATACTGAAATTATTTCATCAATTCGAAGGATAAAATCGAATCAATCTTAATGATCATTACTTACACAAAAAAAGATTTCTTTTTCCATTCTATAAAAGTACCAAAATCTTCTTAACTTTCTTAGAACATTTCGAGTAATTACTTAACTTCGATTACACCCAATTCAACTTTGGATTGCTTACTAATTCATTAAAACCGAGGATTCCCATTGACACGTGGAGCAAACGAATCAGAGGCGAGCCTTGTCGACGAGTCACTGTTCTTAGAAGGCAATAAATCTTCATCCAAATCATCGGTTCAGGCTCTCGGAACCAATGATTAAGAAAGTGATTTGTGACGTGATTCCACCCAATGAAAACATCTCCCGCCGCCAACTCATCAAAAGAAGGAAACTCCCACTTTTGCAATCAAAGGCAGCACAAGAACAACAAAACCCTTAGAGATAATGATGATGACATTGTTTCATTATTTATCCAAGAAATATGATTTCCTTTCCCTGCGTTTGGCGTTATAATACCTGCTAGAACCCCCTCAAAAAAAGTTCCAAATGTCTTCCACATTGCCACGACCAAAAACTAAACTCTTTGTCTTATCCGATCACGTATCGTCTGCGTTGTAAAAATAAATGGAATCAGTTTTCGCTTGTTTCTTTTTTCGGCTGTTTTTTGGATGGCCTAGGTCATCAGGTTTCCAGTTATTATGTTATTCCGCCGATTGTTAAAGACAACAAGATGTAGGAGGAGAGATACTGATAAAGAAATATTCTTTTTGCTCAACAACTTTCTGTGAATTTTTTATATACATATTTTTCATTGTTATTATTGTTTTTTTTTCTATTTCTTCAGGAGTGTGTGCCAAGCCTTAATCCGGAAAAGGGAAAAATTATTTTTCTTCCGGGAAGATTTTGTCGTTTTATCATAAATTGTCTGTCACGTATCATATTAATTGTAAGTATTGCACTAACCTTTTATTTTGAGTTGAAATTCATAATTTATTTATAATATAATGAAGTAACAATTATAAATTCTGGATTATAAAACCTGATTTACTTGGTCGCATAAATTCTGCAAAGCGAAATTAATTTTAAAATTAGCATACAATGAGTAAACTCAATAAATCTCAAATAATCGTTATATGTATTTTCAACTGTTATTACTTATACTTAAATTATTTCGTTCAATTCGAAGGATAAAACCGAATCAATCTTAATGATCATTACTTAAACAAAAAAAAAAAAAGACTTTTCTTTCCATTCTATAAAAGTACAAAAATCTTCTAAACTTTCTTAGAACAATTCGAGTAATTACTTAACTTCGATTACACCCAATTCAACTTTGGATTGCTTACTAATTCATTAAAACCCGGGATTCCCATTGACACTTGGAGCAGACGAATCAAAGGCGAGCCTTGTCGACGAGTCACTGTTCTTTGACGGCAATAAATCTTCGTCCAAATCACCGGTTCCAGCCTTCGGAACCAATGATTAAGAAAAGTGATTTGTGACGTGATTCCACCCAATGAAAACATCTCCCGCCGCCAACTTATCAAAAGTAGGAAACTCCCACTTTTGCAATCAAAGGCAGCACAAGAACAACAAAACCCTTAGAGATAATGATGATGACATTGTTTCATTATTTATCCAAGAAATATGATTTTCTTTCCTTGCGCTTGGCGTTATAATACCTACTAGACCCCCCTGAAAAAAAGTTCCAAATGTCTTCCACGTTGCCACTACCCCAAACTAAACTCTTTGTCTTATCTGATCACGTATCGTCTGCGTTGTAAAAATAAATGGAATCAGTTTTCGCTTGTTTCTTTTTTCGCTGTTTTTTGGATGGCCTAGGTCATCAGGTTTCCAGTTATTATGTTATTCCGCCGATTGTTAAAGACAACAAGATGTAGGAGCAGAGATACTGATAAAGGAAATTTTTTTTTACCATTTTTTGTTTTGGTTCAACAACTTTCTGTGAAGTTTTCATATATTTTTTCATTATTATTTTTGTTTTTTCCTATTTCTCCGGAAGTGTGTGCCAAGCTTTAATCCGGAAATGGGAAAATCATTTTTTCTTTCAGGAAGATTTTGCCGTGTTATCATAAATTGTTTGAAGTAAATTGTCTGCCATGTTTTATATCAATTGTGACTGTTACATTAACCATTTATTTTGCATTTTACTTCATAATTTATTTATAAGATAATAAAGTAACAAGTGAATAACTTATACCCTAATTTGGAATTAATTTTCTAGTTCTAATGATTGGTATAAAGAAACATAAAATATTTAAATGTATTATGTTTTCATAAAAACATCTTGTAAAAAAAACACTAGTATTATAATTGTCCTACGATCTATATATATATATATATATATATGAGTGTTTAAACCGTGTTTTCTCCTACACATTAGCAAGAACTTTCCGTGTGGCGTTCAGGAGAAATCGTCTGTAGGCCTCGAGACCCTCATCCGAGAAGAAGTACAGCGTAACTAGCACTGCCGCTGAGAAATGTTTAGTACACCCCAGTTACGCGTTTCTGTTGAGAAACGTTTAGTGTTTAGTCTTTCATCCCGACAGGAAATATATTCAACTCAACCCAGCGTAATAGTGGGCCTACAGACTCCCACAAGTATAATTATTTTTTGAATCCAGTGTGGGAGTATCTATATTACCGGCGAATCCGGCGTGGGAGTATCTATATTTATAGATTCGTGGAATCCTTCCACGAATCTATAAGTATATGTCTTTAAATGTGTGAAATATTGTCTATCTCTAATTATTTACGTGTGATGTTTGCGCGTTGTGTAAATAAAGATGGGAATTCTCAAAACTGTGTCTCAAGTCTCAACCCAATTACACCAAGTTACAATCCAGTTGCACAACCTACAAAACTACAATATATATATATATATATATATATATACTTCAAAAAATAGGAAAAGCATTAAGCAATAGGTTTTTTTTAAGGATTTTAGTTTTGTTAAGTTAACATGTAAGTTCTTTTTAAATAAAAATATTATACGATTAGCTACTCAAATCTATATTAATTTTTTTTTCGAAATTAACCTATTATTTTCTCATATTTTAAAGATATGGAATAAATATAATTCCAACATTCCTAACAATATATATATTATTGTAAATATTCCGATGCAATGCATTCCGTTTCTTGAAGGAAGATTTCGGAATGCCATCTGTTTAAATAATGGGAAATATGAACTTAGTTAGATGGGATTTACATCGGAGGAAATTTGACTTAAATCTTTTGTCCTCAATCTTAGAAATTTGCGGCTTTACTCCTCGGTAAACATGCAGCTTTGTTTGCAAGAATATTTATTTGGGAGAAAGCAATGCTGAACAGAATCAAGTCTCTAATACATATATAATGATATATTGTAAACCTATTCTTCAACATACATAGACGCTATACTCTATTCAAATATTGAAAATTCTAAATGGATCCTTAATCTCTTTTTATCATTTTTTTCTACATATTTAAAACTAAATGTATTCTATTACATGTAATTTTTTTAACTATATAAAACTCAAGTAGTGGAGCAAATTGAAGACCTTTAACAAATTCAACCTTTCCGGCCTATTAGTCATTATCATGCATTTTACAAATAGTGGTTCACTGCAAAAACAGTTGTTGGTCATTTTAAAAATAACATTAATTTTAATCAAAGATTAATTGGTCATATTTATGCATTTTGTATAAAAAATCAACTTTTTATCGTATCCAATTTTAAATAGGCTTTTTTTTCTTTCTACAATTATCGATGAACTTCTTGTTTCACTAAAGATGTTTTGATACTGTGGCTAATGAGCCAGTTGACTGATAACGAAGGAAATACAAAGATCTTTAGGGATATTTCTTTAAAAATACTTGCTTTACGGGAGAGAACTAAGAAACCTGTAAATTAGCAGTTGTATTGTTCATGAGAGACACCTATTTATGTTGTAATCATGTGTCCTCATTAATGGAATCAAAGGATATAACGGATGACAATCCGAATATTTGAATATGAACCACCCTGCAAACCCCCGAATATGGCGATATATATAAATTATAAATTAATTTTTGGATTACACTAATATATCATTCTAAAATTCAGTCATTATTTTATTACACAATTTATTTTTAATGTTAAGCTTATAAATAAATTGTATTATTTGCTTTATTAAGCAAAATGTACTTCAAACGGTTGCTAGTATTTTACGATATTTATTTCACAAATAAATTATCTTTAAATTTAGAATCAATGCCGATTGAAATTTTAAATTCATTCCACTCTAAGCATCCTGTTGGATAGTGCTCTGGATTTTGTTGCATCAGGTTCACAACATAGCGAAAGAATCATGGCAGCGATGTTGTGAGTGGTTCGGAATTCCCATTAAACTATAGGCCCCGGTCTAATTAGCCTAAAATGTGCACAAAATGACCGTAGAGTTTTAATTTAATCTAAATGACCAACAGTAACACACACCAATCTTTAGCTCCTCTTAATAAGGAAGAAAGTTTGATTTCGGTTGATAGATTGTCATGACTTAAAAAATACGCAGTGATTTAAAAGTAGACAGACTTAAGATTCTACATTCTTACAAAGTTTTTGTAAGAACATTTTAAAGATTCTTATAAAAAGTTTTGTAAGAGCTTTCCGGGGTTATCCTATAAACCATGCGAATCATACAGAGATTCTTGAAATTCTTGAGGTATTCCTCAGAATCTTTCCAAAAAATTCTATCCATCATAGTCACTATTATTTTGGGAAATAAAAGTAACTTTTAAAAAAAAATGATGTTATCCATCGTAAAGTATGTAACACATTTAATTGAATCAAGAGGCAACGTGAAGTAGCTTAAGTTGGTTGGATCAAAATAAATTAATTCTAAATTCAAAGGATACTAAGTTTTATTAAGATAATTTGTATCAAGATCAATTTTCAAGATATTAATTCAAGATAATTTGCATTTTTTAAGATATTTCGTATTAACTATTTTTAAATTAAAAATTGTTTTTGTAACATTCAAACTATTAAATTGCATTTATATATTATCTAGTCAAATATAAATTCAGCAAAATATAAGAATCTTAAAATCATTTGAAATACACATGGCTTCTAAATACACATGGCTACATCTACATGGAATTGTCAAATATTCAACGGATGTAGCAATGGCTATCTCGGAAGATGCTTCCTTTTATTTATTGATGTATCGTGGCAAGAAATAGTTCTCCGGAGGCCTCTTAGGTAGCGCTCCTCACTGATTTATGAGCTTCAACATTTCATTCATTGCCCTTTATTGTTAATGTTTACTTCAAATAACTTCCCCTCCTTTCGCGAAGTGCCTTGCTCTGTCTATGCTTTGAATTGAAAATACGCTATAAAATGGTTCTTATGAAAGCAGAACATATTTATGATGGGCAAAACAGCATTACGATTATTAAAGAGCTTTAGCTCTCCGAGGCACTAAACTCGTTTTTGTACCATCTCGATCATCCATATCTCCCCTTTGGAATCATTTAAAAATATTATTCGAAAAGAACTGGTGAGTCTTTATTTTTGCTACCATTTGAAAATGTTTAAATCGTTAAAGTAACAAACGTTTCATCCTGCCATTATTTTTTAAAGATTTCAAATATTGGCTGTTTGCTGGTTCTTTTAAAGGATCACGACCATAACTGCTATTTAAGTTTTTTATTATTATTATTATTATTTATTTATTTTATTACAATTATGCTATTTATGTTTCAGCCTAAATGTCAATATTTGTATTCTGGAGTTTTACAAACTCTTGTATAAAAATTCTAAAAACTCTGGTATAAAAACTCTGCATTTCTATTTATTACATTATTTTCTCTGAGATTCGTACTAAAGGACATCAACTTTTAGTACTACCAGGATTTCATTCTTTGTGAAATCTTCGAGAAAAGTAGTTACATCAAATTAAACTATTATAATATACAATAAAAATCATTTGACAAATAAAATAACGTGCGTTTAAGCAATGCTTTGTTGGGATGATAAAACAACTTTACTTGTGGTTTTGTTACTACTACACCACATCACTGGCCTAGAACTGAATTGCCCCATTACAGTTTAATAATGATGTGGGTGAGAAGTCTGATTGGGCTCTGTTACGCTCTATGATCATATGAAACCGGGACCTACGGGTTAAAGTCGATTCCGAACCCCTACAAACATCCCTGGCACTATCGAACCCGAAACCTGTGGTACCGAGCACCAGAGCACTAGCCACTCTGCCAATGAAGGTTGAGGCGATCTCATGAATAATATTTGGATTTCCAAATCGGGAAGTCTTGTTCAAAACAAGACAAGCAAAGTTGAACCAAAAGCATCCGGCCTATAAATCCACCATATGCCGAAAATGGTTTCATTGGCCACAAGAAGAGGACTAGGAAGGTTCAAACATTTCGGACATAACTTTTGAGTGGAAATCACTAAAACAGTTACATTGCTGCCATTCTAGAGGCAAAAGTCCACAAGTCAAAGTGCCCAATAATCGAAACATCCTCATTGCATAGTATAGTTGTAATCTCTGTACGTTTTAAATGTCTTTCAGTAAGAGATGACTTTTTCAATGAAAAATATAGCTTTGATATAATGCACTTGTATTAGCAAAATCGCAAAGGGTAAAACGAAATTAGCTTATGTAATAAACATAATTAAACATATCTATTCTATATCTAGGAAAAGATATGCTACTGAAAATATACTGTTAACTATTGATATATTGTTACCGTGCTTCCTTCTGCGTTCTGCAAGAACAACCCATGTGGCGTTCTGGAGAAATGGTCATTCGGCCTCGAGACTGGCGCCAGAAAGGAAAAACAACGCAACGCTCCTGCTGAGAAATACTTAGTTTATAATCTCTCATCTTGATTGGAATTGTATTCAACGTAACTCTCCGTAATAGTTAGCCTACAAACTCTCACCCAGAGAGGAAGTATATTTCGCAAAGCCAGCATTTACTTCAGTATCATGTTTTCGGCTTAGAAGTGGAATCCATCTACGAATCTATGACTAAATGCCTTTAAATGTGTTAAATATTGTATATGTGTGATGATTGTGTAAGTAAAGCTGTGAGTTCCCCAACCTGTGTCTCAGATATTTCAACCCAACAACATCCAGTTTCAATCGAATTGCTCCAACCCGCAACTCAGGGGCCTGATGGCCAAGTAGCTAGAGCTCTGGCCCTCGGTACCACAGGTTTGAGTTCGAGTCTCGGCTGTGCCATGGATTTTTGTAGTGGTTCGGAATACACTTTGAACTGTAGGTCCTGGTATGTTTAGTCTTCGTGTGTACAAGTTGACAGTAGAGCGACAAACCAAATCAAACCAACCCGCAACTGTACAATCTGATTTCCAATGTAGGGCCAGCTCAAACCAACAACACTACAATATTTATTAATAATATAATATATTATTATATATGCTATTATTTACTACGTTCTTTACTCGCTAAAATAAATTTTTATTTTAATTTACCAAAAATTAAAAAATTCATTTCTTAAAAATATTTTTTTCTTTTTTGGAAGAACGTTTTTTTTTTATAAATATATAAATGAAAATAACGTAGTGAAAATTTAGTTTAATGAAAATAGCATATTTGAATGTTAGTGTTATTGAATGAATACAGATTTTATTGGTCTTATTTAAAATTGGAATGCCAATCCTTATAGATTTTAAGTTTGGACAAATAATTAGAAACAAAATCCGACTGTTCAAAAAAAATTCCCAATGTTGTTGTTGAAAACAACCCTCTTCACTATTGGTTTTCAGAGCCAAATCTCTTTAATAAACGTGCCAAACAAGTTATATTACTAAGTATAGATTTGCGGCTGATTAGGGCAGGCCATGATAATTGCATTATTTTAATAAGAACTGCAATAATAAGATTATGCTAAGGAAATTTGTTATAATAAACTTACATAAATATCCGACAGGGCAGAAGTAATTGGATTATGGCGCGCCGCAAAATTATTTTTCCCCAACGAAAAAAAAAGGGAAAAATCATGGGGAAAAAAATTCAGCGAATGAAACACAGAGGGAGAATAGAAAAGAGTGACTGTTTTATGGCGTAATATCATTGATATGGTAATTCCCAAATGACATTACCAAGTTTCAATCTGCTTTTCTTTTTAATATACATATTTTTTCTTCGTTCTTCTTGGAGGAAATTGACTTTACTTTCATATTAACTTTATTTCGTCAGTTTTATTATTTTTTTTTTCTTCTTTTCTCTTTCATTTTTCATCTCAATAGAAACAAGACTTATTTTAGAATTATTTTAATTTATAAAATATCTTATCAAAATTTTATCTTGTCGTTTAGCATATTCTTAATTTCAGAAATTAAAAATATCATTATCATTGATAGTTATAAATAGATACTATTAAATTGGTAATTTAAAATAAATAATTTCTCATTTCATTTGAATGTATCTCTTATTTAATTTTAAAAATATACGATATATTATTAACAGTTTTATAAAAAAAAAATTATTTTAAATTTAATATTAAGCATTATAATAAAAATATACATTAATAATATCATAGTTTATCTTTTTTCTTTTGTCTTTCATTTTTCATCTCAATCAAAACAGGACTTATTTTTGAATTATTATAATTTATTAAAAAATTAATAACAAAATTTTATCTTGGCGTTTAACATATCCTTAATTTAAGAAACTAAAAAACAGTAATATTATTTATATTTATAAAAGATAAATAATAATAAATTTGTAATCTAGAATAAATAATATCTTATTTTATTTAAGTATATCTCCAATTTCATTTTAAAAATATATAAGATATTTTTAACAGTTTTATAATATTTTCTTTTACTTTAAAATTATAACTAAAAATTATAATAAGAATGAATATTAATATTTTCGTCAATGTATGAAAATTGAGCAGTATACGTGAAAACAATTATTATGGTTGATTTCAAATTTTATCCCTAACCATTTCAAATAATTTTTTTATCATTCAATTCCTACTATTAGTTCCCACTCTCCCTATATATATCTTGTTCAAATTTTCAATCATTAATAAAATACTTTTTAGTCATCCACTCAAGTTCAAATACATTTTTTGAGCTTGTAGTCTATGACATTTGATGTTAATACAATTTTTTCAAATATTGATTCATTAATTAAATTTAATTAATTAATTATAGTTTTTTTAGATTTAAGTTGCATGTATCTACCAATAGATGGCCCCAGATGTAAGAGAAAAATTTCAACTTTATTTATAAAGGACTTTCTACAATATAGTGAAAAAAAAGTAGGAATTGACTCAAAATTTTTTTTGTATATTATTCGTTTACAATTTAATTTCAAAAAATAAACTAAAAGTACCGAATTTGAATAATAGCATAAAGGGTTGTTTCTTCTTCAAAATCGCAACAAGGCGTTCTTAGATGATTAACAAAATTTAACTTGTTGTCATAATTTATATATATATATATATATTCACAATTACCCCGCCAAAAGCAAATTCAACATTCATATAAATAAATTAACAGAAAACCAACAATCACTACAATCAAGTAATAACGGCATGAATTGAGCAATCATTAATCGAAGACAATAGAGATCTGAACTTCAAATTTAATCCCTAACTATTTCAAATAATAATGGTTTTATCATTTACAATTAAAATTAAAGAAAAATAAGCTAAAATAACCAAATTTGAAGAATAATATAAAAATTTGTTTTAAAAAAAATAAAAAATAAAAGTTTCTTCTTCTTTAAATGCGAAATAGCCGCCCGGCAGGCCAAGGCCGTCTGTCTACTTTCAGATATCGAGACAACAGATATTATATTTTTGCGGATCAGGGTTGACGGCCCTACGCTCTACAGTCCGGTTAGACCGAGACACGCGGTTTATAGTGAAGCTCGAACCACTACAAATATCCACGGCACCTCCGGCACTCGAACGCAAAACGTGTGGCATCGAGCGTCACAGCACTATTGTTAGGCCATCAGGCCCTAAAGATCCGTTTCGATATATGTTAAGCAATTATCAGCTAAATCTCAAAATAGGAGCCTTTGGGATCTGGCGACTTTTTTTGTGGCGCCAACTGAGAGATAAGTCGTCAAATGAGTCAATCCGAGTTTCGTTTTAATCGCAACTGAATAAAAAACGCCAAATCTAATGGCCCCTTTTCTGCGATTTTATTCAAATATTTTAAATAAAGTGTTCTAAATAAACCTATTTTCAATACATGCCATAGCAGAAACCATGTGTGTTACAAAACCTATTTGATTCTTTAATGTAAATTAAATTGTTCACTTATCATAATGCTAATTTATCCTTAACGTGATGTATGTCCTGCGATTATCATAATGATTGTTGATGGAAACTTCTCGACAGTTTATCTTCAAGTATTCACATATTTATAGAATATATTTCTAAATTTATAATGTTTATTTAATAAAAATTAATCTAAAATGTTCTTTCATAAAATAAGCTGATGATAAACTCTAAATCAGTTTAATACATCTAGAAACAATTGCTAAGACGAAACATTATTTCCATTTGAAAAAATGAACAAATATCACTAAGATAAAACATTTATAAACATGCTATCTATCTCTCTTTTATTTTAATAATTTCCTTCACACTGGATAAAGTTCCCACCTTTGATACTCACACGAACACTATGTTGCAAGAATAATGTGAATTTCTAGAAACAAATGCATTTATTCCGACTAGATTGCGTTACATTATATTCTGAAAGGAATGCCTCTCTTATTCCTGTTTGTGTTGGGCTTTTTGATAAGAGAAACAGAAATGAGGAAAACAAAAGGAATAGAATAATTGTTCGTTCTGGGGATTTTTTTCACGCCCAAAAGAACTGGGAAAAAAGGGAAATCGTAGATTATACTATTCTGACATTGAATCTTTATCAAATTAATTATCAGGCCATTGTTACCACCATATGTTGATTTATCTGTATTTCCTTTTGGAAAGAATAACTGATATTGCCGGAGTTCTAGTTATTTAGTTTCCTTTATCTAAAATATCCATTTATCCATTAATCTAAAATATTTCCTATGTTAATAGAATTTTACATCTCGTAGAAAAATTTAGTTATAATATTGTAACTATTTCCAAGTTCTATTGAAAATTTTCTTAAAAGTCAGTTTCACAAATAATATAGTGCACTATTAAAGTCCCAAAATTAAAAGCAACTATGTTAAATATGAAATATAATACTTTTTAGTAATGATATTTTGTACCGTAGTCTTGAAATATCTTTACAACCGTATGAATATAAATGCCTTAAAAGTTAATAATAAATAGTAATAAGTTTGGGATTTTGTTAAGATAATCTAATCTCGTTTTCCATTAGTCATAAATATATTCAAAAAGATTATTTTGGCATCATATATATTTTTGTTATAAGAGAACTCAAATGTTTATGTTTCTTATTCATAATACATTAATGTTTTATGAATAAGAAACATAAACATCTGAGATGTTTTGTTAGGTTTGCGTTTTAGTTATAATTATTTAATATAAATATAGTGGTAATAATTCATTGGATCATATCTGAAGTACTCCTACCATAAATAAAATATTTCAAATTGTTCAGATTTTCCATACAAATAAAATAATTGTTTTTGTTTCTAATTGTTAATAATGTATGGATTATAAGTTTTTAATAAATACTTTAAACAAGAACAAGAACTAAATAAAATATTCTGAAGCCTTTTAATACTATACTTTGTAGGATATTTTTTATTTGAAATACTTATTTAAAAATTTATTTGAAGACGAAAACGCATTTGCATTCAAAATGACAACAGTAAATAGATAATAATTTAAAAAAAAATCATCAAGCCAATAGAGAAATATATTAGTTGGATTTAAAAAATAATAACTGACCTTTTTATACAATTGGATCAAAAGATCTGCGTAAATTCTCTTCACAATATTTTTTCAATTGAGTATTAATTGCCAGATTTTGCATTTCCTAAATCATGTCTCTCTGCTTTAAATGTATAGTGTAGTTATAAATGTAGGCCTGATGGCCGAGTGACTTGGGCTCACTGCCACAGGTTTCGGATTCGAGTCGTGACGTTGGTTCGGAGTTCACTTTAAAACGTAGGTAGGTCTCGGTGTAATAGGACTGTTGGATTACGGCTGACAACCCTACCTCTCCTGTCTCGAAATCTGCTAGTAGGCAAACGGCATTGGTCCGCCATAAGTCTGCTGCTTCAATGAAGGAGAATTTATAATTATATTTCCACTATTTAATATACTGCAGGTGATACTAATCACACCAAAATTGATGCGTGGAATATAAAGAAGATCCAAAAGGGTTCTTTTCAAAAATGTTCACTAGGGGCGCTGTACAGCACAATATAGGAAATATAACGTAAGAAATGTTCAACACAGAATAAAAAGGACAGTTTCAATTTTTTTTTTTTTAATGGAGCTGGTAAACACTTAAACAGTTGTCTCGGATGCCATAAGGCAAGCGCTGCAGCGACGTTCCTCACTTAGCACTATCCAGAAAGTGTGTGTAGCTTGAAGATAAGTTACGGACGCTGAGTGACAATACCACCGCAACGCTCTATGATCCTGTTAGATCGGGCCCTACGGTTTAAAGTGAATTCTGAGCCACTACAAATATTCATGGCACCGCCAGGACTCGAATCCGAAACCTGTGATATCGAGCGCCAGAGAGCCACTTGGCCATTCAGGCCCCACAATTTCAACGTTTAAGAACAAATAATTGATAAGGAGTAATGAAAAAAAAAATCTAATGATTTGCTGCATGCACAAAAGTGGAAGTGTCATGCAATATAAATTTTCACTAGGGGGCGCCGTGCTGCACAATATGTTAAATTTAATGTGGACATTAATGGCATTACACCGTGGACATTATGTTTGCTAAAATTGTATGGGCCATGATAGCGTGGTTTGGAAAAATTCGGAAAATTTGGAGTTTATCCTGGAAAGGGGCTTAAAATCATCATTCCTTAGGTTGTAATTGCCACTAAAACACATTTCACCTAGCAGAATCGAATGCACGGGCCTTATATTTCAGCTTGAATGTTGTTATTGTTGTTTATCATTATCCCACTTGATAAACAACAACATCAAGACTAATCCCATAAGCTCGTGTGTTCTCATGGGAAGAAGGAAAAGGGGGAAGCTTCTGTTGTGTTGGAGCACCTGTAGGTAGAAGTCTCACTTGGCTCCGTCAAGCTGGCGGCCTGATGGCCAATTACTAGCGTTCTGCCTTTTGGTACCACAGGAACCAGGTTCGAATCCTGGCAGTTGCATGGATCCACTTTATACTGTAATCCCGGTCTGTGTAGCAGTCGTGTGCACAAAATGACCGTAGAGCGACAAACCAAACCATGATGTGGACTTTTTTGCGGGGTCGGGTTGTCAGCTCTACCCAACGTTCTACAGTCATATTAAACTGGGACCTATGGCTTAAAGTGGATACCGAACCACTACAAACATCCATGGCACCGCCGGGGCTCGAACACAAAAGCTATGGCACAGAGCACCAGAGCGATAATCACTCGGCCATTAGACCTTGAATGTACTATCACTAAGCAGTGATTTGTATTTGATTAATTCCATAATTAGTTTTTGTGATAAAAATTTCTTCTTGATGTACCAACAAAAAGTTGTAATATGCATACGATATAAAACAATCATTTTGAATCTTATTCAGGAATAGGCTCTAAAAATACCTTATTTTAGTCTATTTTTAAGCTCAACCACTTATTGTGCGAATAAACACTAATGCATCTTTGAGAATATCCTAGTCCCATTTTCCAGTTTCATCACAATCCCTCTTTATAAAAGCTTTCAAAGAAGTTTCGAAAATTAATGTTTACACCGCAATCAAGCATATGAAAAGAAACGCTTTCTTAGAAATCTCAGAAATTCTTCCCATTCCCCTTGATTAAAGTCACGCTTTTGAGATTTGGAATCATTTCCGGTTGAGCAGTTTCGCAGAATAAAGAACTTCTGTGATAATTAATTTCATCAGCCAAATGTAACACGTCGTGAAGCGTGTAACAAAATTTTTTATTTAAAAAACTTACTCTAGCACAAAAAAAAAAAAAAAAAAAAGCCATTTACTTGCTTGAACAGAAATGGATTTTTTTTTCGTTTGTTTACCACCAAACCCATCATATAAACAAAAACTTCGACGCCTTATGTGGTGAAACATAAAAGATGCATGGCGGTAGCCAAGCCGTCGAAAAGCGAAAACTTTTAGTAGAACGAAGTAATCACAAACCCTTTAACGTGGTCCTAACAAATAACTTCGGTAAGATGCCTTCTAATGGTATTTCCTTAAATCTCCTTTCTTAATACTGGAGCAAAAAAACAACACAAAAAAATAAAAAAGGATCACGGCAAAAAAAAAAAGTCACGTATTAAGAAAAAGAATCCAAAAAACAAAATGGCGGATATATAAATGAAACAAGGTTGTGAGGCAAGTGGTGAAAAAAAGTAAAAACAAAACTGAAGGATGATAAAAAAAAAGATGGCTAAAGTGCATCTAAACTGATTGCTTTCTATTTGTTTTTTTGTTTTTCATCTGCCGCTTTTCACGTAGTTTTCGTTATAGAAGGGATATTCTGTTTTCGTCAATGATTCTTTATGATTTGCGAAGATCAAAAAGGATAGGCGGACTCTGTCAGGTACTAGGAGAATCAGCTGTGTTTAAGTGCATCCTAGTTTTTGTTGTTGATGACTGGAAATAAAATGAAATTGTTTCTTCCTTCCAAGTCTCTTGGGTTGTTGTTTTTTTTTTTCTGACTTTGTAATTTTTTTGTTCATAAAGTAACTTCAAAAAGGGTACATAATTATGATAGAATATATATTGTTATTATGGACGTAAGGATTTAAGCTTCAAATAAGGATAATGATGAGCTCAATGAGTTATTGAGTCCATAAATTAATATTGATTCAGTAATTGTGAAACGTTTCAAGATTTTCAGATATGTGGATGTTAATTTATTATGTTTATTATTTTATTCTCTTTAATTATTTAGAGATATATAACAGTCTTTTAATTGAGATTGTGCCAACTTAATTTCAAAATTGTTTAAGATATTCTGTTTTCGTCAATGATACTTTATGATTTGCGAAGATCAAATAGGATAGGCGGACTCTGCCAGGTAGGAGAATCAGCAGTGTTTAAGTGCATCCTAGTTTTTGTTGCTGATGGCTGGAAATAAAAAGAAATTGTTTCTCACTTCCAAGTCTCTTGGTTGTTTTTTTCTCTTCTATCTTTGTAATTTTTTTGCTCATAAAGTAACTTTGAAAAGGGTACATAATTATGATAGAATATATATTACATAATTATGTACATAATTATGTTATTTTGGATGTAAGGATTTAGGCTTCAGATAAGGGTAATGATTTATTGAGTCCATAAAGTTATTATTGATTTAGTGCTTGTAAAACATTTCAAGGATTTTTAGATTTGTGGAAATTTATAATGTTTATTATTTGAAGCTCTTAAATTATTTAGAAAGATATATAACAGTATTTTAACTGCGAATATGCAAATTTAATTTCAAAATTGTTCAAGATATTCTGTTTTCGTGAATGATTCTTTATGATTTATGAAGATCAACAAGTAATATAAAAATATTTTTAAAGTCAATCCCTACTTTTTTTTCATTATATTGCAGAAAAGTCCTTTACAAATAAAGTTGAAATTTTCCTCTTACACCTGGCGCCATCTATTATTAGATATATGCAACTTAAATCTAAAAAAAAAACTAAAATTAATTAATTAATGAACTAATATTTGAAAAAACTGTATTAGCGTCAAGTGCCATCCACTACAAATTCAAAAAAATGTATTTGATCTTAAGTGGATGAATAAAAAGTATTTTAATAACGATTGAATATTTGAACAAGATAAATATAGATAGAGTGTGAACTAATAGTAGGAATTGAAAAAGGATAGGCGGACTCTGTCAGGTAGGAGAACCAGCTGTGTTTAAGCGCATCCTATTTTTGTTGTTGATGAGTGGAAATAAAATGAAATTGTTTCTTCCTTCCAAGTCTCTTGGGTTGTTGTTTTTTCTTCTGACTTTGTAATTTTTTTGTTCATAAAGTAACTTCAAAAAGGGTACATAATTATGATAGAACATATATTGTTATTATGGACGTAAGGATTTAAGCTTCAAATAAGGATAATGATGAGCTCAATGAGTTATTGAGTCCATAAATTAATATTGATTCAGTAATTGTGAAACGTTTCAAGATTTTCAGATATGTGGATGTTATGTTGATATGTGGCTGTTAGATATGTGGATGTTAATTTATTATGTTTATTATTTTATTCTCTTTAATTATTTAGAGATATATAACAGTCTTTTAATTGAGATTGTGCCAACTTAATTTCAAAAATTGTTTACGATATTCTGTTTTCGTCAATGATACTTTATGATTTGCGAAGATCAAATAGGATAGGCGGACTCTGTCAGGTACTAGGAGAATCAGGTGTGTTTAAGTGCATCCTAGATTTTGTTGTTGATGACTGGAAATAAAATGAAATTTTTTCTTCCTTCCAAGTCTCTTGGGTTGTTTTTTTTACTTCTACTTTTGTAATTTTTTTGTTCATAAAGTAACTTCAAGAAGGGTACATAATTATGATAGAATATATTGTTGTTATGGATGTAAGAATTTAATCTTCAGCTAAGGATAATGATTTATTGAGTGCATAAAGTTAATATTGATTCAGTGCTCGTAAAAAAATTTCAAGGATTTTTAGATTTGTGGAAATTTATTATGATTATTATTTTAATCTCTTAAATTATTTAGAGATATATAACAGTCTTTAAGTTGAGATTGTGCCAACTTAATTTCAAAATTGTATAGATTTAAAATAGTACACATTGTAATATATGACAAGAATATGTAATAAACATTATAATTTATTAAAATTGGACGTAGAAAGATTTTAATTTAAATAACTGTTGAATCTCGTTAAACCAAATTTTAATGCTTTGTCATAATATTTGGTGGTTTAATGAATATTTTAGATGAAATATCTCGTCAAACATCCTTCTTTTAAAATATGCAATATTGATCTGAAAATTTAACGAGGGACTACGGCATTTTTTATTTACATTATAATTATAATTGTGCTGTACTTCATTAAAATACTACATAAAAATAATATACACACAAATATATACACACTACATATAAATTGATATGAATCTTTATTTATGCTTGTCAATATGGATAGATTTGTCAACAACCATGAGATATTTATATAATTAGAGCATCACTTTGGTTGCTGCCAACATTGCTGTGCATAAAATAAAATCAATTTTAAAAATTGAAAGAATAATGCCTTCCAGGAAGAATTTCATACTTTGCACTTTTCTACTACTCGTAAGAAAAATTTGGAAAACCTCTATTCAAAAACATTACTACACAACACTAAAAATATATAATCAAAATTAAATAAATAATGCATGCTAATTAACAAAATAAAAATTAACAATAAATCTACATTTCACATATAAATTCAATATGGCAATAGAATTATAAATGTAAGACATTCTGCCTCAATCTCCGCTAAATCAATTTGGTTACCAAAGCATTTTTTGAATAGACAGCTACAAATGAAGAACTTTGTTTTACTACTATTTTAGCATATGCTCTAGATTACATATTGAGATTAAAAGTGAAATGTAGATTTATTGTTAATTTTTATTTTGTTAATTAGCATGGTTTAGTTATTTCATTTTAATTTTATATTTTTAGTGTTGTGCAGTAATGTTTTTGATTTTTTAATAATTTATTTAAAGGTAAGTAAAAAAATAAAGATTTACTACATTGTTAAAAAATAAAAAAATAAGAAATGTGTTTTCTAATTACTTCATTAACTTTTGGTTCTTTTAAAATGATGCAACTAAAAATATAATTTCACTAATTTGTTGAAATTTTTAATAAAAACATTTTACTTTTGGATTTAGTAAAATAAGTTTTCAGTGAATCAGTAAAGCTCCATCAATATTTAAGAAATTTTGATAATGAACGCATATAAAATAAATGAGAACAAAGTTTTAAATTTTACGAGCTTTCATTATAACCTCAATCAATTTCGTTAATCATCCTTCTTTAATTTTCGTTTTGGAAAATAGGTAATACAAGTTGCTACAAAATTTAAATTACTACAGTAAATGAATTTGAATAATTTATCAAATAGGAAAATCCTTTAAATAAAATTATTTATTTCAACATAATGAAACTGTTCTCGTAAATAGTAATAGATTAATTTTCATATAACTTTAAATAATGAGCGATAACTTTAAATAATGATAACTTTAATAAAATAAAACACAATTATAATAATTAAAAAATATAATAATAATACTCCTAAGGATAAATAAAAAAATGTTTCATTGAAAGTTTATTTACATTTTTAATTAAGATGCAAAAATTAGAGGTTCGATTTGCATTGCATGTTTATGCTATAACTATTATTTAGCAAAACTTGAGTACTCTGGGGAAATTGCGATAGGGTGTTTTGTTTCAGATATACACAAACTCATAACACTCACAGATACAAAATTGAGCTTACTCAGATTACACCAAAACCGCTTCAAATGTTAAACCAAACGAAAGTGCCAAACTTTTTGGGACTTTCTGTTATTTTAGCATTTGAAGCATAATTCCGATAATTTAAAATAATGCAAACAATTAACAAATTAATCTTTAATTTTAATTAAAAAATTTTAATTTTAATTTTAATTTTTAATTAATAATAACAGATAATTTAACATTTTTTCCGGAGTAAGGTTGTCAGCTCTACGAACAACGCTCTGCAGTCATATTAGACCGGGACCAACTGTTTAAAGTAGATTTCAAACCACTACAAACATTCTATGGCAACATTTCTGTAACACTGAGAGCCAGAGCATATATATTCAGTTATATTTATCCTCAAATAATACAATACTAAACGTTATTGTCTTCCAAACATATTTAATGAAGGCATGAATTCAATTTTAAAAATTCCGATCATTCAATAGTTTAGCCTAATGAATTTTCTAAAATAAATTCATTGTTATATTCAGAAATATTATAAGATCTTTGCAAACACCGATGAAAAATTTTCGACATCACAACTATTCCTAAATTACACGGCAAACACCAGCACGATGCTTTATTGTTAAAGTTAAAAATATATACCAAAGTTTAAAGATAGTCATATTTTAATTAACCCATTGTTTTCACACCGAACAGTGGATTTCGAAATACTACAAACATTCATGGCACAGCTGGTACTCGAACTCGAAAAGTGCGGCACAGAGCACTAGATATTGCTAATTCATCATCATTATTAACTCAACAGCCCTATTTTGGGCAGAGTTCGTCTGTCTACTAATAGATTTCGAAGCAGGAGATGTTTTCTTTTTACAAGGTAAGGTTACCAGTCCTACGCTCGATGTTCTAAAGTGATATTAGACAGGGACCTAGGCTTTAAAGTGGATTCCGAACCACTGCAACATCCATAGTACCGCTGGGAGTCGAATCCGAAATCTATCGCACAGAGCTCCAGAGCATATATATATGCACATAAGAAATATTATTTTACAGTTATATTTATCCTCAAATAATACAATACTAAATATAATTGCCTTCCAAACATATTTAATGCAAGCCAAATTTCACTTTAAAACTCCAATTATTCAATAGTTAAACCTAATATATTATTTAAATTAAATTCATTGTTGTATTTAGAAATATTAAAAGCTCTTTACGAATTCAGAAGGAAAAATGTTCTAGTTGACAACCATTCCAAAATTACTCAGCAAATTCTGGAGATGATGCTTTATTGTTAAAGTTCAAAATATATACCAAAGTTTAAAAGATAGTCATATTTTAATTAGCCATTGTTTCACGCCGAACGGTAACAAGAAGCTTTTTGTAAAAGTTCGAAACCCGCTCCACCGGAAATTCCTGCAAAATGAGCTGTTGCTTAATTATTTTACTTATGTCTGAATCGAGGCAAAAGGCAGCCTGGATTTAAAAGTCCAGAAACATTTATTAATTAATGTATTTTAGGACCCACCACAAGCTTTGCAGGCAGCGGACATTGTTCGGAAACAAAAGAAATCCATTTATTTCATGGAATAATCAAATGCGGCACTCAGAATGCGTATTGTTCCATCCATAAATAAGCCATTTTAGGGCGTTCTGAAAGGCTTCTTGATAATCAGTTGATAATTGGCGTGAAAAAGATAATTGGCGATGCAAGAATATTTTTAATTAATCCTTTATAATATCTGTTAAAATTGAATTTCTTCATTATTTTCTCCCTCTCAAAACTTAATATGAGAACTTTATCTCATAAAAACCTTAATATGATTTTTTTATTATTCATCATTTTTTAGGTATGTGCAATGGATAATTATTAATAAGTGTTATTTCCAATATTTATCATTTAGATCAGTTAATTAGATTTATTTTATTAATTTTTTTTTTTTGTTCGTATAGTTTATGAATATTCGTTAGTGTTCATTTAATTAATTTAAATTGCTGAATTTTCACATCAGTTATTTTTGTCATTTATTTTGAATATATATTAATTAAGTACTTTATTTATCTTTATTAAATATTGATTTCCAATTTAAAGCGAACAGCATATTATTTCCTAGTATATTGTTATCCGCATATTATTTCCCGAATATTCGTTATTGCTTATTCGATTAATTTAAATTGTTAAAATTTCCCATCAATTATTTTTGTCATTTATCTGGAATAAATTTTAATTAAGTATTTTTTTTTTATTCTTTGTAAATATTGATTTTCCATTTAAAATGAACAACATATTATTTCCTAGTTTGTCAAATTTGTTTCAAAATTGCAAAAATTTAACATTTCTTCACTCCAAGTAAATAATCCTTGCTAATTAATTTTAACTATCATAATTTATTGTATATAATAGTGCCATAGATCTAATAACTTTAATCTAGATATCTTCTTCTTCATTGGCGCTACAGTCTCATAAGTAAAGAGCCAAGACTGTTTGCCTATTGGTAGAATCCGAGACATAAGATACTTTTTTTACGAGACAGAGTTTTTACGAGACAGCCCAACAGTCGTATTAGACCGGGACATTAAACGGGATACCGAACCAATTCAAACATCCATGGTAAAGCCAAACTCGAACCCAAAACCTGCGGCACCACCAGCCAGAACATATATATTCACATATGGGATATTATTTTCAGTTATATTCATTCACAAATAATACAACAGTAAAAGTAATTGTCTTCCAAACACATTTAACGCAAGCACGAATTTAATTTCAAAAATTCCAATCATTCAATAGTTTAACCTAATAAATTTTTTTTTAATGATTCCATTGTTATCCATCTTATTTTCAGAAATACTGAAAGCTTTTTGCAAATTCAGATGGAAAAAATTTCCTACATCACAATTATTCCTAAATCACGCAGCAAATATGAGAGAAACACCAGCATGATGCCTTATTGTTGAAGTTCAAAATATATACCAAAGTTTAAAAGATAGTCATATTTCAATTAACCCAATGTTTTCACGCGGAACAGTAACCGGAAGCTTTTTGTAATAGTTCGAAACACGCTCCACCGGAAATTCCTGCAAAATAAGCTGTTGCTTAATTGTTTTGCTTTTGTCTAAATCGAGGCAAAAGGCAGCCTGGATTTAAAAGTCCAGAAACATTTATTAATTAAAGTCTTTTAAGACCCACCACACGCTTTGGACACTGTTCGGAGACAAAAGAAATTCATTTATTTCATGGAATAATCGAATGCGGCACTCAGAATGCGTATTGTTCCATCCATAAATACGTCATTGTAGGGCGTTCTAAAAACGCTTCTTGATAATCAGTGAATAATTGGTGTGAAATAGATAATTGGCGATGCAAAAATATTTTTAATTAATCATTTATAGTATCTATAAAATTGAGTTTCTTCATTATTTTTCCCCTCTTTGAAAATTTAATATGAAATATTTTATTTTATAAAAACTTTAATATGGTTTTTTTATTGTTCATTAATTTTTAATTTTGTACAATGGATGATTATTAATAAGTGTTATTTCCAATATTTATCATTTAGCTCAGTTAATTAGATTTATTTTAAATGGACAATAATTTTTTATTTGGATAATTTATGAATATTCGTAGTGTCTATTCAATTAATTTAAATTGCTAAAATTTCTAGTCAGTTGTTTTTGTTATATATCTGGAATAAATTTTAATTAAGTATTTTATTCATCCTTACTAAATATTGATTTCTGATTTAAAATGAACACCATATTACTTCCTAGTATATTATTATCCGCAAATTATTTCCTGAATATTCGTTATTGTTTATTCAATTAATGTAAATTGCTAAAATTTCTCAACAATTCTTTTGTTATTTATTTGAAATATATTTTAATTACAGATTTTATTATTTTATTTATCTTTGTTAAATACTGATTTCCAATTTAAAGAGAACAGCATGTTATTTCCTAGTTCGTCAAATTTGTTTCGAAACAGCAAAATTGTAACCTTTTTTTAACTCAGCCTAATCAATCTTTGTTATCCTTTAATGGTGTAACAGCCCCATGGTGGGCCTACTGGCAGATTCTGAAACATGAGATTTCCTTTTCACGGGTTAGAGTTGTCAGCATTACGCCCAACAGTCATATTAGAGAGGTACTTACGGTTTAAAGTAGATTTCGAACCACTACAAACATATCTGACTCGAGAACGAAACCTGTGGTACCCAGTGCCAGAACATTAGTCACTCGGCCATCAGGCTCCAATCTAGATATCTACAGCAAAAAATAATATATCTTCACTCATGATTAGATACTAAACCTGTATATCTTTAAAAAAAGCCACATTTGCATATCATATGAAATAAAAGTGAGACGAAATAATTTTACACGCATTGTACTAATCGCCATCAAATCTATTGGTTTCTGAAAGCAATGGCTGTAATGTAGGCTAATATTGGAAAGATGCCAGCAGCGCAATGGAGTCCACCAGTGGAAGAATGTCATTATTGCAGTGGATTCCACCAGTGGAAGGATGGCACTATTGCAATGGATGCCATTATGCAATAGTGCCAGGATATTCACACGAGTCGGTCATTACTTCCATTTAATGAAAAACTTTATTACAAAAAATGAATTACATACACCATGTTTATTTAATGCATAATATATTTTTATTTGAATAAATTCTGTTGGTGTAACAGTTAGTGTTTTAACCATTAAATGGAATAGCAAGCTTGTTGGTATAAGAAATTCAACATGTTATTTAAATTTATTTTACCATTTCTTACTAATCATTTTATATCACATAATCTATTAGATGTCTTCAAACTACGTCATATTTCACTAATACATAATTCTATTATAAAGTTCTGGTAATTTTGAACACGTTATAAAAAAAAAAAAAAAAATATGTGAACTCTAATAGAAATCGCACCACGATCCTTTACGACTCCATCCCAACGGAAATTAATCGATATATCTACTTCAAAGATTAGATCTCCTCCCCCTACACGATTAGATATCATCCCTCTTAAAAACACCTCTTTCTTTATCTTACCCTTTCTTTCTCTTTCTCTCTCTGTCTTTCCTTTTTTATTTCTTCCTGCATTCGTTCTCGACCGATTCTGCGATCCGGAAAATTTTGCGGATGGCGGAATGTGGATGAAAGGGAAAGATTTCCTGATTGAAGGCAGCCTCCCTAAGAAGGGAGGGCACAATCCAATCTTCATATGGAACTCCACCAGGGCATACTAGGGTGAAATAAAAGGTGTCCCACGGTGTTATAGGCTTCCTTTTGTGATTTAGTGCAGGAGAGGGTGAAAAAGATAATCAGATTTGGGGGACAGAAATGGCATGAGATTGCCAGAAATAGTTGAAACTCCTTGGTGAGAGGGAAGATCTTGTAGGGTTGACTGTGAATTCGTTTTCTGTTGAGTTAGTTCTTTGTCTTCATGCTTCAGAAAGGTCTTTTCTTTTTTCTTTTTTGCAATTTGCATTGGTGCAGACGGACTTTTATTGTCCTGAAATTGTTTCCAAGAGTCTTATTTTCTTTTTAAGAAGAATTGGTAGCAAAGAATTTTTAAATCGACTATGACACGTGTCATTTCTTGTACAATCTCGGTTAATGCAAAATGGTACTTTTTTCCTGTTATTACTTTAGAATTTTTTCCATAGAATTGATATTTTCATTGAAAAAAATATAGGATTGTAGGAATCAAAGCAAAAATTTAAAACTTTTCTAGTTTCACAATAGAAATCAATATCTGGGGAAAAAGTAATAAAAAAAAGAACATAAGTAATTTTTTAAAACAAGACAAAAGATTGCAAATTAATTGCATCCTACCTTTGTATAAATGCATAAAATATTTTTAATTGAATACCTTATGTTAGTATAACAGTTGGTGTTTTACACATCAGATACAATAACTCTCTTATTGGTATAAGAAATTCAAAATATTATTTAAATTTTTTTAATTTTTATTAATAATTGTTTAACTGCGCAATTTTTTAACTTAAGTTGACTTCCAGCTACATCATATTTCATTAATCGATAATTATATTATAAAGTTCTAGTCATTTTGAACCCATTAAAAAAATGTGAACTCTAACAGAAATCGCATCACTATCATCTACGACTTCATCCCAACGGAAATTAATTGAGATATCTACTTCAAAGATTAGGTCCCCCTCCCTACACGATTAGATACCATTCCTCTTAAAAATACCTCCTTCTTTATCTTACCCTTTCTTTCTCTTCCTCTCTGTCTTCCCTTTCTTTTTTTTATTTCTTCCTACATTCGTTCTCGACCGATTCTGCGATCCGGAAAATTTTGCGGATGGCGGAATGTGGATGAAAGGGAAAGATTTCCTGATTGAAGGCAGCCTCCCTAAGAAGGGAAGGCACAATCCAATTTTCATATGGAACTCCACCAGGGCATACTAGGGGGAGATAAAAGGTGTCCCACGGTGTTATAGGCTTCCTTTTGTGAGGTAGTGCAGGAGAGGGTGAAAAAGATAATCAGATTTGGGGGACAGAAATGGCATGAGATTGCCAGAAATAGTTGAAACGCCTTGGTAAGAGGGAAGATCTTGTAGGGTTGACTGTGAATTCTTTTTCTGTTGAGTTAGTTCTTTGTCTTCATGCTTGAGAACGGTCTTTTTTTTTCTTTTTTGCAATTTGCATTGGTGCAGAGGGACTTTTATTGTCCTGAAATTGTTTCCAAGAATCTTATTTTCTTTTTAAGAAGTGAATAAAAAGAATTGCTAGCAAAGAAATTTTAAATCGACTATGACACGTGTCATTTCTTGTACAATCTCGGTTAATGCAAAATGGCATTTCCTTTCAAGTTATTGCTTTGAAATTTTTCCATAGAATTAATATTTTCGTTGGATAAAATATAGGATTACGAGGCGGACATTGCTTCAGTTTAATGAAAAAACTTTATTTTAAAAGATAAATTAATTGCATCCAACAAGTTTATTAATAATTTATTAATATTTATAAAATTATTTATTAATATTTAATTTTTATTTGAATACCTTTTGTTAGTATAACAGTTGGTGTTTTACCCATTAGTTAGAATAACTGATTTGTTGGAGTAAGAAATTCAGAATATTATTTAAATTAATTAATTTTTTTATTAATAATTTTTTTAACTCTTAATAATTTTTTAACTGCGTAATTGTTAACTTATACTGACTTCAACTTACATCATATTTCAGGAATCGATAATTCCATTATAAAGTTCTAGTGATTTTCAACACATTATGTTGTTGTTGTTTCTTATCCCACTTGGCTGGCCAAGACCACGAGCCCATATGGACTCATGATTGAAGGGGAAGGAAGCAGCTTCTGTTGTGATGGAGCACCCGTAGGTAGAAGCCTGACTTTTGCTCCGTGACGCTCTTACAGTCATAGAAGACCGGGACCTACGGCTTAAAGTGGAATCCGAACCCCTACAAACATCCATGGCACCGCCGGGATTCGAACCCGAAACCTGTGGCACCGAGCGCCAGAGCGCTAGACACTCGGCCATTCAGGTCCCAAATTTGCCAACGGCACGCAGTGTTCCCAGGTGGTCACCCACCCAAGTACTGACCGCGCCCAATGATGCTTCACTTCGGTGATGTAACGAGAACCTCAACACATTATAAAACTCTAATAGAAATCGCACGACGATCCTCTACGACTTCATTACAACGGAAATTAATCTAGATATCTACTTCAAAGATTAGATCCCCTCCTTACACGATTAGATATCATCCCTGTTAAAAATACCTCCTTCTTTATCTTACACTTTCTTTCTCTTCCTGTCTGTCTTTACTTTTTATTTTTTTTTTTTTTTTATTTCTTCCTGCATTCGTTCTCTAACCGAGTCTGCGATCCGGAGAATTTTGCGGATGGCGGAATGTGGATGAAAGGGAAAGATTTCCTGAATGAAGGCAGCCTCCCTAAGAAGGGAGGGCACAATCCAATCTTCCTATGGAACTCCACCAGGGCATACTAGGGGGAGATAAAAGGTGTCCCGCTGTGTTATAGGCTTCCTTTTGTGAGGTAGTGCAGGAGAGGGTGAAAAAAAATCAGATTTGGCAGAAATGGCATGAGATTGCCAGAAATAGTTGAAACGCCTTGGTAAGAGGGAAGATCTTGTAGGGTTAACTGTGAATTCCTTTTCTGTTAAGTTAGCTCTTTGTCTTCATGCTCCAGAAAGGTCTTTTTTCTTTTTTGCAATTTTCATTGCTGCAGGGGACTTTTATTGTCCCGAAATTGTTTCCAAGAACCTTATTTTCTTTTTAAGAGTGAATAAGAAGAATTGGTAGCAAAGAAGTTTTAAATTGACTATGACACGTGTCATTTCTTGTACAATCTCGGTTAATGCAAAATGGCATTTCCTTTCCTGTTATTGCTTTAGAATTTTTCCATGGAATTGATATTTTCGTTGAAAAAATATAGGATTACGAGTCGGACATTACTTCAGTTAAAATGGAATTTCTTCATTATTATTTTCCCCTCTGAAAAGTTAATATTAAAAATTTATGTGATAAAAACCATAATAGTTTTTTTTTGTTGTTATTCCTTATTTTTTAATTTTGTACAATTGATGATTATTAATAAGTGTTATTTTTCAATATTTATTATTTATACACTGTGTGAAAAAAGTAGAAGGACAGTCCATTTTTTTGTACAATATGCTTTTATTTTACTGCTTTTGATCTGATTTTTATAGAGAGTTCAGTTAAAGTTTTAATTTACGTTAAGTGAAAGTTAAATGAGATTTTTTTATTTACCATCATTTTAACTTTAATAATTTTAATAACTTAATTGTTGAAAAAAAGTAGAAGGACACATCCAAAAATCATATTTAGAAGCTGTTAATTTATTAGGTAAGTGTTTTTTCTTTTAATTCCTTTTTAACAAGAATAAAATATTTAGCTAGAAATTCATAGTTTTTATTGGTTTTAGGATGCCCAGAGGAATATAAGATAAGTTTCAGAAGGGCCAAATAGTTGCCTATAAAAATGAAGGCAAAGGTGTGAAAGATTGCCTTCAGCTTACCCTTTCTTCCTAATACTGTTTCGAACTTCATAAGAAACCCTTTTTTATTTCTTCCTGCAGACGTTCTCAAAAAAAAAAAAACTCACCCAACGTGATCAACGAAAAATCATTCGTGAACTCAAAAAGACTGGTGGAATGTGGATGAAAGGCGAAAGATTTCAATCTGATTACACATGTAACCAAAAGAACTGTCTATAACTACATAAAAAGGGAGGGCTCAAAAAGTTCGTCTTCAAAATATGGAACGCCAAAAGGGAATAAGGGGGAGATAAAAGGTGTCCCACGGTGTTATGGGCTTCACATGTCCTGGTAGTGCAGGAGAGGGTGAAAATGAAAAAAATCAGATTTGGGACAGAAATGGCATGAGATTGCCAGAAATAGTTGAAACGCCTTGGTAAGATGGGAAGATCTTGTAGGGTTAACTGGAATTCCTTTTCTGTTAAGTTAGACTCTTTGTCTTCATGCTCCAGAAAGGTCTATTTTCTTTTTGCAATTTTCATTGCTGCAGGGGACTTTTATTGAGGAGATGAATTGATTTTTCCAAGAACCTCATTTTCTTTTAAGAGTGAATAAGAATTGGTTTAGCAAACAAGTTTTAAATTACATTATGACACTGTCATTTCTTGTACAATCTCGATTAATGTCAAAATGGCATTTCTTTCCTGTTATTGCTTTTAGAATTTTTCCATAGAAAAATTGATATTTTCGTTGAAAAAATATAGGATTACGAGTCGGACATTACTTCAGTTAAAATGGAATTTCTTCATTATTATTTTCCCCTCTGAAAACTTAATATTAAAAATTTATGTGATAAAAACCTTAATAGTTTTTTTTTGTTGTTATTCCTTATTTTTTAATTTTGTACAATTGATGATTATTAATAAGTGTTATTTTTTTAATATTTATCATTTATATCAGTTAATTAGATTTATTTTAAATGGACGATAATTTTCTCGTATCATTTCTTAATATTCTTTAATGTTTATTCAATTAATTTAAATTGCTTAAATTTCTCGTCATTTGTTTTTGTTATTTATCTGAAATAAATTTTAATTATGCATTTTATTTATCCCTAATAAATATTGATTTCAAATTTAAAGTGAACTGCATATTATTTCCTAATATATTATTATCCGTACAATATTTCCTGAATGTTTGTAGTGGTCCGAAATCTACTTTAAGCTGTAGATCCTCGGTTTCATGTGATCGTAGAGTGTCACAGAGCCCAATCAGAGCAACTTAGCTCTAGACATAGTGATGTGGTGTGTTGTAAAAGTAATTGTAGTATTAAATCAAGACCTAGTGTTTAAAGTGGATTTCGAACCACTACAAGCACTTACGGCACCGCCGGGGCTCTAACCCGAATCCTGTGGCACCTTTATATTCCCATTAGGTATATTAATTTCAGTTATATTTATTCTCAAATAAAACAATAGTAAACGTAATTGTCTTCCAAACATATTTAATGCAAACACGAATTCCATTTCTAAACTTCCAATCATTCAATAGTTTAGCCTAATAAATTATTTAAAATGATTTCATTGTTATAATCAGAAATATTGAAATATCTTTACGAATTCAGATGGAAAAATTATTCCTAAATCACGCAGCAAACACCAGCATGATGATTTATTGTTAAAGTTCCAATATATAGCAAAGTTTAAAAGATAGTCATATTTTAATTAACTCATTGTTTTCATGCCGAACAGTAACAGGAAGCTTTTTGTAAAAGTTCGAAGCCCGTTCCACCGGAAATTCCTGCAAAATGAGCTGTTGCTCAATTATTTTGCTTCTGTCTGAATCGAGGCGAAAGGCAGCCTGGATTTAAAAGTCCAGAAACATTTATTAATTAAAGTCTTTTAAGACCCACCACACGCTTTGGACATTGTTCGGAGACAAAAGAAATCCATTTATTCATGGAATAATCGAATGCGGCACTCAGAATGCGTATTGTTCCATCCATAAATACGCCATTGTAGGGCGTTCTGAAAGGCTTCTTGATAATCAGTTAATAATTGGTGTGAAAAAGATAATTGGCGATGCAAAAATATTTTTAATTAATCATTTATAATATCTCTTAAAATTGAATTTCTTCATTATTTTCTCCTCTCTCAAAACTTAATATAAAAACTTTATCTTCTAAAAAACCTTAATATGATTTTTTTTTATTATTCATTATTTTTTAATTATGTACAATGGATGATTATTAATAAGTGTTATTTTTCAATATTGATCATTTAGATGAATTAATTAGATTTTTTTTAAATGGGTGGTATTTTTTTTCGTATCATTTATGAATATTCTTTAGAATTTATTCAATTAATTTAAATTGCTGAAATTTCTCGTCAATTGTTTTGTTATTTGTCTGAAATAAATTTTAATTATTTCATTATATTTATTACCCTTTCCAATTCATTATGAACTGCATATTATTATCCGCACATTATTTCCTGAATGTTTGTAGGGGTTTGAAATCCTCTTTAAGCCGTAGGTCCCGGTCTCATATGACAGTAGAGTGTCACAGTGCCCAATCAGACTTCTCAACCACATCATTTCCAAACCGTATAAGAGTAATAATGTTTCAATCAAAAATTTTAATATTTTTATTCTGAAAGTAAAGAATATAAAATCCTAAAGATTCTAGTGTAAAAAGTATTTACATTTATGAAATTATATTCTCTGAGATTTTTATCGCATAGTACAATAAATGATGGTCGGGAAACCAGTGCTTTAGCGTTCAAAGCCGCATTTTTCGGGTTTGAGTCTCGGCAGTGCTATGGACATTTGTAGGGGTTCGGAATCCACGTTAAACAGTTGGTCCCGGTCTATTTAACCTAAAGTGGGTGCAAAATGACTGTAGAGCGGCAAACCAAACAAAAGAAACAATAAAGCAAACTATTGATACAGAGATTCCTGAAATTCTGGAGATGTACCTCAGAACCTTTGAAAAGAAATTTTATATATCATGGTCACTATTATTTTACAAAATATAATTAACTTTTCAAAATGATGTTATCCATTGTAAAGTATGTAGCAAGTTCAATTGATACAAGTGCCAACGTGAAGCAGCTGGAGCAAAATGAAATTTTAAATCCATAAGATTCTAAGTTTGTTATAAGCTGATTTCAAAAATTTTTCTTATAACATTCAAACTATTAAATCCCATTTATAAATCATCTATTCAAATATAAAATCAGCAACTATATGAAATCTAAAATTATGCACAATTATGCATCATTTGAAATACCCATTACTACTTCTACCATGAATTCTCAAATATTCAACGGAGTAGCAGTGGCTATCTCGGAAGATGCTTCCTTTTATTTATTGATGTATCGTGGCAAGAAATAGTTCTCCGGAGGCCTCTTAGATAGCGCTCCTCACTGATTTATGAGCTTCAACATTTCATTCATTGCCCTTTATTGTGAATGTTTACTTCAAATAGCTTCCGCGTCTTTCGCGAAGTGCCTTGCTCTGTCTATGCTATGAATTTGAAATACACTATAAAATGACTTTTATGAAAGATAAACATATTTATGATGGGTAAACAGCATTACGATTATTAAAGAGCTTTAGCTCTCCGAGTCACTAAATTCCAGCGTTAACTCTTTTTTGTACCATCTCGATGATCCATATCTTCCCTTTGGTATCATTTAAAAATATTATTTGAAAAAAACTGGTGATCTCTCCTTTTTTGCTACCATTGGAAATCCTTTAAATGGTCAAAAGTAACCAACGATTCTTAAGTCCTGCCATGATCTTTTGCAGATTTCAAAACTGACAGTTTGCTGGTTCTTTAAAAGGATTATAACTATAACTGTTATTTATTTTATTTTTTAATGTTTTATTCTAAATATTAATATTTGTATTCTGGAATTTTTTTTTCAAGAATATAACATTCTAAAGATTCTGGTGTAAAAAGTATTTCCATTTATTAGATTATGTTGTTCTAATGCAGCTGGCAATACAAAGACAATTAATATTTGTGCCGTAAGCAAGGACTGCGCCGCTATTACTCATTTAGCACTACCCAGGTGCATGCGTAGCTTGAAGATATGCTACGGACGCCAGTAACACTACATCCACAACGCTCTACGATAATGTTAGACAGAGACCTATGGTTTAAAATGTATTACGAACCACTAATAACATCCATGGCACCTGCCTGGACTCGAACTTGAAACCTGTGGTACCGAGCGCCAGAGCGCTAATCACTCGGTCAACAGGCCACTTTATTAGATTATTTTCTCTGAGATTTTAATCGCATAGTATAATAAAGGAGGGCATGATGGTCGAGTAACTAGCGCTCTGGCGTTCGATGCTCCAGGTTCCGTGTTCGAGTCTCGGTGATACCATGGGTGTTTGTACTGGATCAGAATCTACTTTAAACCATAGGTCCCAGTCTAATAGCATTGCAGAGTGTTGGGCCGACAAATCTACCCTTCAAAAAGAAAACATCTCCTGTCTCGAAATCTGCCAATAGGCAGACAGCATTGGCCTATCATGCAGCTGTCACGTCATTGATGATGGTGATGAGTATAGTAAAGGGCATTATCTTTCAATACTACCATGATTTCATTTATTGAGAAACCTTTGAGAAAATCAGTTGCATCAAATTAAACTATTGGAATGTACATTAATAATCATTAGAGAAATAAAATAGCACGCATCATTTCTTAAAAATATTTTTTTTCTTTTTTGGAAGAAAGTATTTTATAAATATGCTAATGAAAATAGTGTAGTGAAAATTTAGTTTAGTAAAAATAGCATATTTAAAAGTGATCATACTTACAACTGGAATGCCAATCATTATAGATTTTAAGTTTGAACAAATAATTAGAAACAAACCCCGCTGTTCAGAAAAAAATTCCAAATGTTGTTGTTGAAAACAAATCTCTTTACTATTGGTTTTCAGAGCCAAATCTCTTTAATAAACGTGCCAAACAAGTTATATTACTAAGTAGGTTGGTTGGTTGGAGGTTGATTAGGGCAGGCCATGATAATTGCATTATTTTAATAAGAACTGCAATAATAAGATTATGCTAAGGAAATTTATTATAATAAACTTACATAAATCTCCGACAGGGCAGAAGTAATTGGATTATGGCAAGCCGCAAAATTATTTTTCCCCAAAAGAAAAAAAAAGGGGAAAAATCATGGGGAAAAAAGTTTAGCGAAGGAAATACAGAGAGAGAGAATAGAAAAGAGTGACTGTTTTATGGAGTAATATCATTGATATGGTAATTCCCAAATGACATTACCAAGTTTCAATCTGCTTTTCTTTTTTAATATACATTTTTTTCTTCTTAGTTTTTCTTGGAGGAAATTGACTTTACTTTCATATTAACTTTATTTCGTCAGTTTATTTTTTTATTTTCTTCTTTTTTCTCTTTCATTTTTTATATGAATAGAAACATGATTTATTTTTGAATTATTTTAATTTAATAAAAAGTTAATAACAAAATTTTATTTTGGAGTTCAACATATCCTTAATTTCAGGAATTAAAATCAGTAACATTTATAAAATGTAGATATTAATAAATTGGTAATTTAGAATAAATAATTTCACGTTTTATTTAAGTATGTCTCCAATTTCATTTAAAAAATTATAAGATATTTTTAACAGTTACATAATATTGTCTTTTACTTTAAATTTATACTAACAATTACAATAAGAATGAATATTAATAATTTCATCAATGCATGAAAATTTATCAAAATACGTGAAAACAATTATTATGGTTAAATTCAAATTTTATCCATAACCATTTCAAATAATTGTTTTATCCTTTACAATTAAAATTAAGAAAAGGATAAACTAAAATATCCAAATTTGAAAAATAATATAAAAATCTGTTTTTAAAAAAATAAACAAAAAATATTTAAAAAAAATAAATGTTTCTTCTTCTTCAAAGGCGCAACCGTCTGCCTGCTGGCAGATATTGAGACAACATATATTATATTTTTGCTGGTCAGGGTTGTCGGCCCTACGTTCTACAGTCCGGTTAGACCGAGACGCACGGTTTAAAGTGGGTTCTGAACCACTACAAATAGCCATGACATCTCCGGCACTCGAACCCAAAACGAGTGTCACCGACAGTCAGAACACTATTACTAGGCCCTCATGCCCTTAAAATATGTTTTGATGCATGTTAAGCAATCATTGGCTAAATCTCAAAAAAGGAGCCTTTGGGATTTGGCGACTATTTTTGTGGCGCCAATTGATCAATAAGTCGTCAAATGTGGTAATCCGAATTTTGTGTACTAGTACTTTTTGCAATCCACTTCAATTGCAATCCATTACTTGGCGGATTTTGGACGAAAATAATTCTTCACGCAAAATTCTAACCGCACCCTATTCTACGATTTTTAAAAATATTTTAATAAAGTGTTTTAAATAAATTTATTTTTCAATACATACCATTGAAGCAATCATATGTATTCCAAAATTTATTTGATTCTTTAATATCAATTAAATTATTCACTTATCATAGTGCTAAATTATCCTGAACATGATGTACTAATGGGTCCAAAACGTAAAAATAGTAAAGTAAAAACTAATTTTAAAGTCCAATTTTAAAGTTAAAATTCCCGGGACTTATGGAATTTCATTTTTTTTTCTTTTTCAGATTGCTGACACTGTCCATGATATCTGTGTGAAATTTGACGTCAAACTTTTCATTCGTGTTTGAGTTACGCTTGGCTTTGTCAGACGCTAAAATTGATTCCGCCGATTTATGAATTGTCTGAATTAATTGAGTGAGTAACTTGCATTCAATTTTGCTTGCGGAAACGTATAAAATGTTGCAGAAGACATTCGGTGAGCATTCGTATATCGGCAAGAAATGTTTAGAAGAGGTATAAAAAGTTCAAAGAAGGCAGACAACGCGTTGAAGACGAAGAGCCCTCTGGACGACTATCCACCTCAACCGACGAAGATCACGTCCAGAAAATTACAGATTTGGTGCTTGCAAACCGTCGATTTACAATTAGAGACCTTGCAGATGATGTTGGAATTTCAAAAGGATCGGCCGATTCCATTTTGGGCCTCAAACGCGTGAAATCTCGATTGGTTCCCGAAAACACTGAATGCGCCAACTTACACTGCATTGATTATTCTTGACTTTTTCGCCAAAAATGAAATCCATATCGTTCCACAACCTTTGAATTCACACCGTGTGACTCTTTGCTAATCCCTGAACTCAACGTAAATCGGCGCGCGCTTTGTAGGACATCCCTGCCAATGACTTTTTAGCATGCATTGAAGATTGTAAAAAAATTGGCATGACTGCATTGTGCCCGGAGGGGATAACTTTGAAGGCGATGAAATAAATTTGGAAGAATGTTTACAAAAAAAAAAATTACTGATCTTAATTTTTGGGCACAGTAGTATGTCATGCGATTGCCATCATCATTGTTGATGGAAATAGGAGGAAACTTCTGCACAGTTTATCTTGCCTAATGTAAATTCAAATATTCGTATATTTATACAATATATTTTCTAAATTTATAATGTTTATCTAATAAAATTAATCTAAAATGTTCTTTCATAAAATAAGCTGATGAATAAACTCTAAATCAGTTTAATACATCTAGAAACAATTGCTGAGATGAAACATTATTTCCATTTGAAAAAATGAACAAATATCACTGAGATAAAACATTTGTAAACACGCTATTTATCTCTCTTTTATTTTAATAATTTCCTTCACACTGGATAAAGTTCCCACCTTTGATACACACACGAACACTATGTTGCAAGAATAATGCGAATTTCTAGAAACAAATACATTTATTTCTAGTAGAATGTGTTACATTAGATTCTGAAACGAAGGCCTCTCTTATTCCTGTTTGTGTTGGGCTTTTTGATAAGAGAAACAGAAATGAGGAAAACAAAAGGTTAGAGTAATTGTCGTTCTGGAGATTTTTTCACGCCCAAAAGGAACTGGGAAAAAAGGGAAATCGTAGATTATACTATTCTGACATCGAATCTTTATCAAATTAATTATCAGGCCATTGTTACCACCATATGGTGATTTATCTGTATTTCCTTTTGAAAAGAATAACTGATATTGCCGAGTTCTAGTTATTTAGTTTCCTTTATCTAAAATATCCATTTATCCATTAATCTAAAATATTTCCTATGTTAATAGAATTTTACATCGCGTAGTAAATTTTAGTTACAATATTGTAACTATTTTCAAGTTCTGCGTTTTTTAAAATTTACTTAAAAGTCAGTTTCACAAATAATATAGTGCACTATTAAAGTCCCAAAATTAAAAGCAACTATGTTAAATATGAAATATAATACTTTTTAGTAATGATATTTAGTACCGTAGTTGAAATATCTTTGCAACCGTATGAATATAAATGCATTAAAAGTTTAATAATAAATAGTAATAAATTTGGGATATTGTTAAGATAATCTAATTTCGTTTTCCATTAGCCATAAATACATTCAACAAGATTATTTTAGCATCATATATATCTTTGTTATAAGAAAACTCAAATGTTTATGTTTCTTATTCATAATACATTAATGTTTTATGAATAAGAAACATCAACATTTGAGATGTTTTGTTAGACTTGTGTTTCGGTTATAATTATTTAACATAAATATAGTGGTAATAATTTATTAGATCATGTCTTAAATACTCTAATCATAAGTAAAAGATTTCAAATTGTATAGATTTTCCATACTAATAAAAACAATAGTTTTGCTTCTAATTCTTAATAATGTAAGGATTATATAAATACTTTTAATAAATACTTTAAACAAGAAATGTAAAAAATATTGTTAAGAAAAAATTTAACTGTTTTAAAGCAAATCTTTAATTTTTTTTTTGGAACAATCATGCCATTTATAATAGTCATAATTCTATTTTTTTTAAATCATTTCATAAAAACAAAATGCTTTCTGTTTTTTTTTTTTTTTTTTTTTTTTTTGAAATAAAGTAATTCTATTTACATAGATAGACTTTACACTTGCGCAATGATCTTTATGACAAAAATTAAGAGCTTTTATTAAATAATAGTATAAATGTCTCAAAATTTTGATTTAAAAAGCATTTTAAAAATTAAAAATTTAAAAGTATGTAAAAAGTATTTTCTGAAATACAAGGGAAAACTGCTAAATGATAGAAAACATGTTAAAGCTATTTTCTAAATTCTAAATAATTTTTAAATTCAATGTAGCTTTATCTAAGTTAATTAAAGTTAATTCTGTTATTCTTTTCAATAATTTAATTGCTGTTTTTTTTTTTTTTTTTTTTTTACCAGTAAAAATTTCTAAATTTAAGGAAAATAGAAGTAACTGAAATGTAAACCGTGTGTATAAGCTAATAATTTCCAGAGCTTTTCTAAAGCTAAACTACGGAGATCGGTTTACAAACAGATTCATTTATGTCGTAAAAAAAGGTGTAGGTACTTTTTCATTAACCAGGTGCAAGCGATAAATCGCCAAATATTTCTAAATATAGTGCGCTTATAATTTTTTAGTTTATATTTATTAATTTTATGAAAAAAATATTACATTTAAAACTGAGTTATTCGTTTTATGATAATGAAAATTTTTATTTCCGAAATTTTTATATTGCTGGTGTATTGCCTCGTCGGCTTCAGGTTCGAATCCTGCAGGTGGCAGGGATGTTGGTGGTCCGGAATCCACGTTAAGCTGTAAGTCCGGGTCTATTTAGCCTAAAATGTGCACAAGACGCCCGTAGAGGAACAAACCAAACTGATGTTGGTGATATTTCTGCAAGGCTAGCATGAGAACAACCAAAACATACAGTAAAATAAATTATTCAATACCGCAAATAATTAGCACATAAAAATAGCAATAGAGAAGGAAGATTTGATTAATCATTTAATTTAACTTTTGGGGGTTTTTAATGCAACCTTTATGCAAAATGAAAAAAAAATGTATCACATGAATCCTTTAAAGTTCGTGTCAGAGTCGTTTCCAGACAGATATTCAAATTTCTGTTCATTAATTGGATGCATATCATTATCACTTTCATTGCTTTCAATACTAGAATGCATGAGCTCTTCATATACAAAATCGTTTTATTTTTATTTCGCTTATATACGAGGTTTTGAACTTTCGGTAAATGTTTTGAGGAAAAAAAAACCATTTTAGACATATATGTTACTTTAATTAATATAAATTATAGTCAGATATTTTAATGGAAGTTAAAAATACGTTTTATGAAAAATTAATTTAAATCCAGTTGGAAAACATTACATTATAATATTTACTCTTATATGAAAAGAAAACCATTTCGATAATTTGAAACTCCTTTTTTAATGTATGGGATTTAATTTTTAGTATGGTGTTAAAATTTTATTTAAAATATAAATATGTGAATAAAACAGTAAGTGTGTAAGTGAAAATAATCAAAAAATAAGGAAAATATCAAGTCCTTATATTGAAATAAAGTATTACTGGCAGTTAGTCAAACTAAATAAAATATTCCGAAGCCTTTTAATACAATACTTTGTAAGATATTTTTTATTTGAAATACTTATTTAAAAATTTATTTGAAGACGAAAACGCATTTGCATTCAAAATGACAACAGTAAATATATAATAATTTTTTAAAAAATCAAGCCAATAGAGAAATATATTAGTTGGATTTAAAAAATTATAACTGACCTTTTTATACAATTGGATCAAAAGATCTGCGTAAATTGTCTTCACAATAATTTTTTTAATTGAGTATTAATTGCCCGATTTTGCATTTCCTAAATCATGTCTCTCTGCTTTAAATGTATAGTGTAGTTATAAATGTAGGGCCAGATGGCCGAGTGACTTGGGCTCACTGCCACTGGTTTCGGATTCGAGTCGTGACGTTGGTTCGGAGTTCACTTTAAAACGTAGGTAGGTCTCGGTGTAATAGGACTGTTGGATTACGGTTGACCATCCTACCTCTCCTGTCTCGAAATCTGCTAGTAGGCAAACGGCATTGGTCCGCCATAAGTCTGCTGCTTCAATGAAGGAGAATTTATAATTGCATTTCTACTATTTAATATACTGCAAGTGATACTAATCACACCAAAATTGATGCGTGGAATAAATGAAAATTCAAAAATGTTCACTAGGGGCGCTGTACAACACAATATAGGAAATATAACGTAAGAAATATTCAACACAGATTAAAAAGGACAGTTTCAAATTTTTTTTTTAATGGAACTGGTAAACACTTAAACAGTTGTCTCGGATGCCATAAGCCAAGCGCTGCAGCGACGTTCCTCACATATCCAGAAAGTGTGTGTAGCTTGAAGATAAGTTACGGACGCTGAGTGACAATACTACCGCAACGCTCTATGATCCTGTTAGATCGGGCTCTACGGTTTAAAGTGAATTCTGAGCCACTACAAATATTCATGGCACCGCCAGTACTCGAATCCGAAACCTGTGATACCGAGCGCCAGAGCACTAGCCACTTGGCCATTCAGGCCCCACAATTTCAACGTTTAAGAACAAATAATTGATAAGGAGTACTGAAAAAAAAGCTAATGATTTGCTGCATGCACAAAAGTGGAAGTGTCATGCAATATAAATGTTCACTAGGGGGCACCGTGCTGCACAATATATTAAATTTAATGTGGACATTAATGGCATTACACCGTTGACATTATGTTTGCTAAAACTGTGTGGGCCATGATGGCGTGATTTGGAAAAATCCGGAAAATTTGGATTTTATCCTGTAAAGGGGCTTAAAATCATCATTCCTTAGGTTGTAATTGCCACTAAAACACATTTCACCTAGCAGAATCGAATGCACGTGCCCTGTATTTCAGCTTGAATGTTGTTGTTGTTGTTTATCATTATCCCACTTGATAGACAGCAACATCCAGACTAAGCCCATAAGCTCGTGTGTTCTCATGGAAGGAAGGAAAAGAGGGTAGCTTCTGTTGTGTTGTAGCACCCGTATGACTTGGATGCGTGACGCTCACTTTTATACGGGCTATGGTTGTCAGTCCAACGTTCTATAGTCATATTAGATCATTACCAACAAGTTTAAAGTGGATTCCGAATCTCTACAAACATCCATAGCATGACCGGAGCTCGAACCCGAAACCTATATCTCCGAGAGATAATCACTCGGCCATCAGGCCTTGAATGTACTATCCCTAAGCAGCGATTTGCATTTGATTAATTCCATAATTATTTTTTTATCATCAAAATTTCTTTTTGATTCACCACCCAAAAGGTTGTAATATGCATATTATTTAAAAAAATTATTTTGAATCTGGTTGATGCTCTAAAAATAACTTCTTTTATTACATTTTTAAGCTCAACCACTTATTGTTCGAATAAACACTAATGCATCTTTGAGACTATCCTAGTCGCCATTTTCCAGTTTCATCACAATCTCTCTTTATAAAAGCTTTCAAGAAGTTTCGAAAATTAATGTTTGCACCGCAATCAAGCATATGAAAAGAAACGCTTTCTTAGAAACCTCAGAAATTCTTCCCATTCCCCTTGATTAAAGTCACGCTTTTGAGATTTGGAATCATTTCCAGTTGAGCAGTTTCGCAGAATAAAGAACTTCTGTGATAATTAATTTCATCAGCCAAATGTAACACGTCGTGAAGCGTGTAACAAAAATTTTTTATTTAAAAAACTTACTCTAGCACAAAAAAAAAGCCATTTACTTGCTTGAACAGAAATTTAATTTTTTTTCCGTTTGTTTACCACCAAACCCATCCTATAAACAAAAACTTCGACGCCTTATGTGCTGAAACATAAAAGATGCATGGTTGTAGCCAAGCCGTCGAAAAGCGAAAACTTTTAGCGGAATGAAGTAATCACAAACCCTTTAACGTGGTCCTAACAAATAACTTCGGTAAGATGCCTTCTAATGGTATTTCCTTAAATCTCCTTTCTTAATACTGGAGCAGGAAAACAACACAAAAAAATAAAAAAGGATCACGGCAAAAAAAAGTCACGTATTAAGAAAAAGAATCCAAAAAACAAAATGGCGGATATATAAATGAAACAAGGTTGTGAGGCAAGTGGTGGAAAAAAAGTAAAACAAAACTGGAGGATGATAAAAAAAAAGATGGCTAAAGTGCATCTAAACTGATTGCTTTCTATTTGTTTTTTGTTTTTCATCTGCCTCTTTTCACGTAGTTTTCGTTATAGAAGGGATATTCTGTTTTCGTCAATGATTCTTTATGATTTGCGAAGATCAAAAAGGATAGGCGGACTCTGTCAGGTTCTAGGAGAATCAGCTGTGTTTAAATGCATCCTTGTTTTTGTTGTTGATGCCTGGAAATAAAATGAAATTGTTTCTTCCTTCCAAGTCTCTTGGGTTGTTGTTTTTTTACTTCTATTTTGTAATTTTTTTTTTTCATAAAGTAACTTCAAAAAGGGTACATAATTATGATAGAATATATATTGTTATTGTGGATGTAAGGATTTAAGCTTCAGATAAGGATAATGATGAGCCTAATGATTTATTGAGTTCATAAAGTTAATATTGACACAATGGGTTTTGTAAAAAACTTTCTAGGATTTTTAGGTATGTGGAAATTTATTATGATTATTATTTTAATCTCCAAATTATCATTTAGAGTATATAACTAAATGTAATATGTATAATACGCTAATATGTATTGAAACAACTCTTTAGGCCAAATAATTAGCGATCTGATGTTTGGTGCCATAGTTTTCGGGTTTGAACACCGGCGGTACCAAGGATATTTGTAGTGATTCGAAATCCACTTTAAACTTTATGTCCCGGTTTAATATGATTGTAGAGGACTAGGAGTAGTATGGACATTAACACCCCTTAAAAAGAAAACATTTATCTTAAAATATACCAGTAGGTGTGGCCTGATGACCAATTGGCTAGCGCTCTGATATTTGGTACCACACACTTAAGGTTTGAATCTTGGCGAGTCTGGAGCTATGAAACTTTTCTTCCTCTACCTCTTTACACGTAGTTTTAGTTATAGAAGGGATATTCTGTTTTCGTCAATGATGCTGTATGATTTGCGAAGATCAAACAGGATAGGCGGACTTTGTCAGGTACTAGGAGAATCAGATGTGTTTAAGTGCATCTTGGTTTTTGTTGTTGATGGCTGGAAATAAAATGAAATTGTTTCTTCCTTCCAAGTCTCTTGGGTTTTTTTTTTTTATTTTGTAATTTTTTTTTGTTCATAAAGTAACTTCAAAAAGGGTACGTAATTATAATAGACTATATATATTGTTATTATGGATGTAAGGATTTAAGCTTCAGATAAAGGTGGTGATTAGCTCAATGATTTATTGAGTCCATAAACTTAATATTGATTCAGTACTTGTAAAACGTTTCAAGGATTTTTAGATTTGTGGAAATTTTTTATGTTTATTATTTTAATCTCTTAAATTATTTAAAGACATATATAAAAGTGTTTAGTTGAGATTGTGCAAACTTAATTTCAAAACTGTATATATTTAAATTAACACCCATTGTAATATATGACATCAATATGTAATAAACATTGTAATTTATTAAAATTGGACATCGAAAGATTTTAATTTAAATAAGTGTTGAATTTCATTAAAAATATTGCAAAGCTTTGCCATAATATTTGGTGGTTTAATGAATATTTTAGAGGGAATATCTCGTTAAACATTCTTCTTTTAAGATATGCAATATTTTTTTTTGTTCTAATGCAGCTGGCAAACACTTAGACAGCTTGGTCTTGGATGCCTTAAGGCAAGCTCTGCACAGATGTTACTCACTTTGCATTACCCAGGGGTCGCGTGTAACTTGAAGATAAGCCACGGACGCGGAGTAACAATGCCCCCGCAACGCTCTACGATCCTATTAGGACCGAGACCTACGGTTTAAAATGGATTCCGAACCACTACAAACATCCATGGCACCGCCGGGACTCGAACCCAAAACCTGTGGTACCGAGCGCCAGAGCGCTAGCCACTCGGCCATTCAGGCCCAGATATGCAATATTGATCTGAAAATTTAACGAGGGACTATTGCATTTTTTTATTTACATTATAATTTTAATTATGATCTACTTCATTAAAATACAACATAATAAATTGATATGAATCTCTGTTTATGCCTTTTTCTCAATATGGATAGATTTATCAACAACCATTTGATATATTTATATAATTAGAGCGTCTGTTACCAACATTGCCTTTCATAAAATAAATAATTTCATAAAATAAAGGCAATTTTGCTGATAAGAATAATACTTTCATGCTTTGCAAAATAAAGCCAATTTTAGAAACTGAAAAGAATAATACTTTCTAAGGAGATTTCATGCTTTGCATATGAATTGGGCTTCGAAGAAAAATTTAGAAACCTCCTACTTGGCAGTTAAATTGCCAATGCGAGACATTCTGTCTTAATCACCTTTAAATCAATTTGGTTGTCAAAGCATTTTTTGAAAACCACCAACAAATGAGGAGCTTTATTTTACTGGCACTTTGACATGTGCTCTAGATCACATATTGGAGTTATATGTGAAATGTACTGTTAATTAAATGTTTTATTATTTAGTATGCATTATTTATTTAATTTTAATTTTATATTTTTGATGTTGTGCAGTAATGTTTTTGATTTTTTTAAATATTTAACTTATTTAACTGTAAATATAAATATAAAAATTTATCTCATTGATAGAAAAAAAAAAAAAAAAAAAATAAGAAATTTATTTACTAATTACTTCATTAAATTTCGGTTCTTTTAAACCAATACAACAAAAAATAGTAATTTCACTAATTTCAAATTCCACCAATATTTAAGAAATTTCCATAATGAACGTATATAAAATAAATAAGAACAAAGTTTTACATTTTACGAGCTTTCATTATAACCTCAACCAATTTCGTTAATCATTCTTTTTTAATCATTTCGGAAAAGAGGTAATAGAAGTTTCTGTAAAATTTAAATTACTAGAGCTAATTAATTTGAATAATTTATCAAATAGGAAAATCGTTCAATTAAAATTATTTAATTCAACCTAATGAAATACTTCTCTTAAATAGTGATAAATTAATTTTCTTATAACTTTAAAACAATTGAATACAATAAATTAAAGTACAGTACATTGAATTCTAGTAATTAAAAATATAGTAATAATACTCCTTAGAATAAATAAAAGAAATTCATTTAAAGTTTATTTACATCTTTAATTAAAATGCAAAAATTCGAGGTTCGGTATACATTGCATGCTTGTACTATAACTATTATTTTGCAAAACTAGAGGACTCTGGGGCAACTATGACAGATTGTCTGGTATGAGATATACCCAATCTCATAACAATTTGAAATCGACACAATAGGTTTGGTACTTTTGGTTCGTTTAATATTTGAAGCGGTGCTTGATTATTAATCGAATATATTTAAATAAAATGAAACATTAAAATCATTATTATCAGAATTTATAAGACATTTTGCATACAAAAATTAAAATTTTGTAAAAAAATTATTACTTAACTTGCAACTTAATCTAATCGTAGGAAAATTTAAGATAAAATTTGGAAAAACATTAATTTTGAAAAAAATTCAAGTACCAAAACTGTAAAAAACTAGATATATCATAAAAAAATATTTAAAAACTCGTAAAATTATATAATATATAATAATATAAAAATATTAATATAAAAACAACAATATAAAAAAAGTAATATAAAAATAAAAGTTAAAAATATTAAAAAGATTAATAAATTAAAAAATTATACTTATTTAACTTGTTTTATATGTTTAATGCCAATATAGACAAAATTTTGTTTAAAGATTCATTTATATGGCTGAAACTCATGGTTATTATTGATTTATAACATGCATCCAATACGTAAGATAAATAAAGGTTCTTATTTTTCTTCTTTAAAATGTGTTTGTAAATTTCTTCATCATACTAAAAATTAGTAAAACTCTTTCAAATTACTTTATTCAATACTTTTTTTTGTTGTTGTAATTAAATTCTCAGCAATTGGGGTAACTTCTAGAAATAAAGGTATTTCTAACATTTTAAGACCTATAAAATATTACGAAGATAACTTCTATGAAATAATGAAAAAATTTATCTCGGAATGGCGTATTAAAAAAAACTAATCGTTTTATTGGAGAATGATAATTTATTTAGTCATTAGTTCCATACTCATTAAAGCTTCTAAAAAAGGCTTCTTTTTTAAGGCATTGCAAATCTGTACAATAAATAAAAACTAAATTTTCAATGATTTGGAGATTTCATCAAAAACTATTACCAACCATATATAATATTGGCCTAATAGCCAGTTGGTTAGCGCTCTGGCCTTCGGTTGGTGCTTCAGGTTCAAATCCTGTGGTGGATATTTAGTAGTAGATCGGAATCCACGTTAAAGAACGTTCCACATGTAGGTTCCGGACTATTACCCTAAAGTGGGGACAAAATGACCATAGAGTGACAAACCAAAGAAGTCTTCTAATTTTTCATTTGCGCAACAGCTCAATGATGGGCCAAATCCGTCTGCTGACTGACAGATTTCGAGACAAGAGATGTTTTCTCGTTACTAGTTAGGATTGACAATCCTACGCCCAAAGCTTTCATAATCATATTAGATTGGGATCTAGGGTTTAAAGTGCATTCCGAACCACTACAATCCTCCATGGTACCACCGGTGCTCGAACCCGAAATCTGCGGCACCAAGCACCAGAACATATAAATTCACGTAAAAAATATTATTTTCAGTTATATTCACTCTCAAATAATACAATAATAAACGCAATTGTCTTCCAAACATATTTAATACAAGCCCAAATTGCATCATTCAATAGTTTAACCTAATAAATTATTTAAAATGATTGCATTGTTATATTCAGAAATATTGAAAGCTCTTTACAAATTCAGATGGAAAAATTATTCCTAAATCACGCAGCAAATACGGAAGAAACACCAGCACCATGCTTTATTGTTAAAGTTCACAATATATACCAAAGTTTAAAAGATAGTCATATTTTAATTAACCCATTGTTTTCACGCCGAACAGTAACAGGAAGCTTTTTGTAAAAGTTCGAAACCCACTCCACCGGAAATTCCTGCAAAATGAGCTGTTGCTTAATTATTTTGCTTTTTTCTAAATCGAGGCAAAAGGCAGCCGAGATTTAAAAGTCCAGAAACATTTATTAATTAAAGTCTTTTAGGACCCACCACAAGCTTTGCAGGCAGCGGACATTGTTCGGAAACAAAAGAAATCCATTTATTCCATGGAATAATCGAATGCGGCACTCAGAATGCATATTGTTCCATCCATAAATACGCCATTGTAGGGCGTTCTGAAAGGCTTCTTGATAATCAGTTAATTATTGGTGTGAAAAAGATAATTGGTCATGCAAAAATATTTTTAATTAATCATTTATAATATCTGTTAAAATTGAATTTCTTCATTATTTTCTCTCCTCCCAAAATTTAATATGAAGACTTTATCTTATAAAAAGCTTAATATGATTTTTTGTTATTTCTTACTTTTTAATTATGTACAATGGATAATTATTAATAAGTGTTATTTTCCAATATTTATCATTTAGAACAGATAATTAGATTTATTTTAGAAGGACGAAAATTTTTTCGTATCATTATGAATATTCTTTAAGTGTTTATTCAATTAATTTAAATTGCTAAAATTTCTCGTCATAGTTTTTGTTATTTATCTGAAATAAATTTTAATTAATTATTTTATTCATCCTTATGAAATATCAATTTTGAATTTAAAGTGAACTGCATATTATTTCCTATTATATTATTATCCGCACATTATATTCTGAATGTTATAGTGCTTCGAAACCCACTTTAATCTGTAGGTCCAGGTCTCATATGACCGTAAAGTGTCACAGAGTCCAATCAGACTTCTCACCCACATCATTTCCAAACTGTATAAGAGCGACAACGCTCTAGGCACAGTGATGTGGTGTAAAAGTAGTAATAGTATTAAACCAGGACCTATAGTTTAAAGGGGATGTCGAACCATTACAAACACTCATGACACCGCATTGGCTCTAACCTCAATCCTGCGACACCTTCCTATTCACATAAGGTATGCTATTAATTTCATTTATATTTATTATCAATAAAACAATAGTAAACGTAATTTTCTTCCAAACATATTAAATGCAGGCACGAACGCCATTTCAAAAATTTCAATCATTCAATAGTTTAACCTAATAAATTATTTAAAATGAATTCACTGTTATATTCAAAATATTGAAAGCTCCTTGTAAACTCAGATGGAAAATTTTTCTACATCACAACCATTCCTAAATCACGCAGTAAACACTAGCACGATGCTTTATTGTGAAAGTTCAAAAAAAAAAAAAAAAGTATAAAAGGAAGTCAAATTTTAATTAACCCATTGTTTTCATACCAATGAGTGGATTCCGAAATACTACAAACATTCATGATACAGCTGATACTCGAACCCGAAAAGTGTGCCACCGAGCACTAGATACTGCTAATTCATCATCGTCACTAAATCGACAGGTTTATGTTGGACCAAGGCCGTCTGCCGATTGACAGATTTCCAAACAGGAGATTTTTTCTTTTTATAGGGTAAGGTTGCCAGTTTTGCACCCAATGTTCTAAACAAAGAGCTACGGTTTAAAGTGGATTTCGAACCACTACAAACATCCATTGCAACACCGGATCTCAAACCCGAAACCTGTGGCACCGAGCGCTAGAGCATTATACGATTGGATGTTAACTTCAGTTATATTTATTCTCAAATAATACAATAGTAAACGCAACTGTCTTCCAAACATATTTAATACAAGCAGGAATTCCAATTCAAAAATTCCATTCATTCAATAGTTTAACCTAATAAATTATTTAAGCTGAATGGATTGTTATATTCAGAAATATTGGAAGCTCTTTACGAATTCAGACGGAAAAATTATTCCTAAATCACGCAGCAAACACCAACCCGATACTTTATTGTTAAAGTTCAAAATATATAACAAAATTTAAAAGATAGTCATATTTTAATTAACCCATTGTTTTCACGCCGAACAGTAACAGGAAACTTTTTGTAAAAGTTCGAAACCCCCTCCACCGGAAATTCCTGCAAAATGAGTGTTGCTTCATTATTTTGCTTTTCTCTGAATCGAGGTAGAAGGCAGCCTGGATTTAAAAGTCCAGAAACATTTACCAATTAAAGTCTTTTAGGACCCACCACAAGCTTTGAAGGTGGCGGACATTGTTCGGTGACAAAAGAAATCCATTTATTTCATGGAATAATCGAATGCGGCATTCAGAATGCGTATTGCTCCATTCATAAATACGCCATTGTAGGGCGTTCTGAAAAGGTTTCTTGATAATCAGTTAATAATTGGTGTGAAAAAAGATAATTGGTGATGCAAAAATATTTTTAATTAATCATTTATAATATCTGTTAAAATTGAATTTTTTCATTATTTTTTACCCTTTGTCAAAACTTAATATGAAAACTTTATCTTATAAAAGTTTAATTTGATTGTTTTGTTATTCATTTTTTTAATTATGAATACAATGGATGATTATTAATAAGGGTTATTTCCAAAATTTTTAGTTTAGATCAGTTAATTAGATTTATTTTATTCTTTTATTTTTTTTGTTCGTATAATTTATGAATATTCTTTAGTGTTCATTCAATTAAGTTATAATGCTAAAACTTCTCATCAATTGTTTTTGTTATTTATTTGGACTAAAAATTTTAATTTGTTTATTATTAAATATTGATTCCAAATTTAATTTTATTGACCCTGAATTAATAGCTCGAAATCTTGTTGATTTCCAATTTAAAGCGAACAACATAATATTTTCTAGTATATTATTATCCACATATTATTTCCTGAATATTCGCTATTGTTTATTCTATTAAGAAAAATTGCTAAAATTCCAAACATATTTAATCAATTGTTTTTTTATTGCAATTTATTTGAAATACATTGTTTTACAGAAATATTGAAGTTTATTTTATTGAACCTTTTTAAATATTGATTTCCAATTTAAAGTTAACTGCAGCTTATTTCCTAGTTCGTCAAATTTGTTTCAAAATAGCAAAAATGTAACATTTTTAACTCAGCCTAAGCAATACTTGTTATTTAATTTTCACTATCATATACACTATCTGGCAAAAAGTCATGGGACAGCAATATGCAAATTTTCAAAAGTCGACAGCATCGCGTAGAACAGGTATAAATGTATCAGTGCTTTCAGCCATATCCTATAACATTTCTGTTCAAGTCGATGTGAGTTGTTTTTTGACGTGATGATGCCGCCACGGGAAGAGTTGTCTGAGTTCTTTGAACGCGGAAGGTGTGTTGGTTGGATTGCATCTTGCCAAGGTGTCAATTAGGGAGATAACATCTCCGTAACTGGTCAAAATCAACTGTAGAAATTTCAGGCATAACATCAAGACCATGGACACTGCGAACAAACCCCGAAGTGGTCGACCGCCTACAGTTCTCACCAGCAGGGACGGCGGGTGCTCGGCTAACAGATTCAAGTAACTGCGTCAAACATCCATGGATAACATAGCTAAGGAGTTTAGACAAGTACAGGGACTTGGCCTGTTAGAACTGACTCTTCGTATCGAGGCCCATAAGTTATGTTTCACTGGCTACGTTCGGCGGCCCATCGAGTGCATTTGATTGACAGAACGACATCGCTTGCAGCGCTCTTCGATGGGCCAAAGACCACCGTATCGGTTAGACTCTGGATGACTGGAAACGCGTCCTTTGGGTGACGAGTCTCGATTTCTTTTGGTTCTGATGGTAGGGTTTGGGTGGGGCGTTTACCCCAGGAGAACGCCTTTGGACCCAAGTGTGTCGTCCCAGGCACTGTTCAAGCTGGTGGTGGAGGATTGATGGTGTGGGCTTTTTTCTCCTGGACTTGGCTCTGGTCCGACTGGACCGAACATTGACTGTGAAATGCCATGTTAGCTATACTGTGATATTCTCGCCATTCATGGACTTCCTACCTTGTGGGCAACAATGATGGATGATTTTTATGGATGACAATGCGCAACATGTCCATGTTGCCAGGAACTGTTGATTGGTTGTGAACAATAACGTTAAACGAATGATCTGGCCGGCGCAGAGCCCTGATCTTAACCCATTGAACATTTCTGGGACATCATCGTGGACCTGTTCGGTTGAGGGCCTGCACCCCATCAACGCTTTCCTGAATTATGGAACTTCCTGTTAAACATTTGCATGGATCAAATTCCTCTTGCCACTATGGCTAATTTTGTTGAGTCCATGCCCAGAAGGGTTGCAGCCCTTCGCCAGTCAAAGGAGGGCCGCCACCGATTAATTGTAATAAATATGAGTATCGTTATATGACTTTTGTCACTTCAGTGTATTATAGATAGTAGTGATATAGCCCTAATAATTTTCAGTCTAGATATCTACTTCGAAAATAGTATCTCTTTCTTCATGATTAGATATTAAACCTGTATATCTTTAAAAAAAAAAAAGGTCCACCGTGGGGTGTTGAAGGTGGACACTGACTTTCTGAAGTACATTTAGAGACAATTTTCCGACATTCACCATATGAGATAAAAGCCACTAGTAATGGATGTCCCCAGTGAAAGGTTGCCACAAGTGTGATGGATGCAACCAGCGGAATAATACCAGAATTAAAATGGATGCCACCAGAGGAAGAATGCAGCTAGTGCCATGGATGTAACCAGTGGAAGAATGCCACCACGATAGCTGAAAACATTAGCGCGAGTCGGACATTGCTTCAATTTAATGAAAAAAAAAATTTATTTATTTAAGCAAATTAAATGCATTCAGCTTGTTTATTATTAAATAACATATTTTAATTTAAATAATTTGTGTGGTTGTAATAGTATTTTTTACACATTAATTCGAATAACTTATAAATGTTAGTGTAAGAAATTCAAAATGTTATTTAAATTTATTTTACTATTTTTTACTAACAATTTTTAAAGTATAATCTGTTAGATGACTTCAAACTGCATCATATTTCATTAATCGATAATTCTATTATAAAGTTCTTGTGGTTTTGAAAACATTATAAAAAAAATGTGAACTCTAATAAAAATAGTACCATTATCCTCTATGACTTCATCCCAACGGCAATTAATTTAGATATCTATTTCAAAGATTAGATTCCGCTCCCCCTACATGATTAAATATCATCCCTCTTAAAAATACCTCCTTCTTTATCTTACCCTTTCTTTCTCTTCCTCTCTGTATTTCCTTTCTTTTTTTATTTTTTTTATTTCTTCCCGCATTCGCTCTCGACCGATTCTGCGATGCGGAAAATTTTGCGGATGGCGGAATGTGGATGAAAGGGAAAGATTTCCTGATTGAAGGCAGCCTCCCTAAGAAGGGAGGGCACAATCCAATTTTCATATGGAACTCCACCAGGGCATACTAGGGGGAGATAAAAGGTGTCCCACGGTGTTCTAGGCTTCCTTTTGTGAGGGGTGCAGGAGAGGGTGAAGAAGATAATCAGATTTCGGGGACAGAAATGGCATGAGATTGCCAGAAATAGTTCAAACGCCTTGGTAAGAGGGAAGATCTTGTAGGGTTAACTGTGAATTCCTTTTCTGTTAAGTTAGTTCTTTGTCATCATGCTTCAGAAAGGTTTTTCTTTTTTGCAATTTTCATTGCTGCAGGGAGACTTTTATTGTCCTGAAATTGTTTCCAAGAACCTTATTTTCTTTTTAAGAAGTGAATAAGAAGAATTGGTAGCAAGAAGTTTTAAATCGACTATGACACGTGTCATTTCTTGTACAATCTGGGTTAATGCAAAAGGGCATTTCCTTTCCTGTTATTGCTTTAGAATTTTGATGGAACTGATATTTTCGTTAGAAAAATATAGGATTGTACGAATCAAAGCAAAACTTTAAAATTTTTGTAGTTTCGTGAAAAAATCAATATATGATTAAGATACAGTTAAAAAAAGAACATAAGAAATTTGTCAATACAAGACAAAATATGGTGCATTTATGTTACCACGTTTTGATGATATTTTCATAATATTTGCTTATTTTACTTAAAATAGGATATAAAGTTCTATTTTAAATTTCCCCTATGTATTAAGTGTCAGGCTTACTATATAACATTTTATCTTGTTTTTATAAATATTCGTAATATAAAAAAAAAAAAAAAATTGGGGCACATGAGGACCTAATATTTTTGCATACTGTTGTTTGTGGATAATGTGAAAAATTATTTTTTTAAAATAGGAATAAGATTTTATTTAATTATATATATATATAATATAAAGATCTTGTATACTAACATATTATGTCAACTTGAAATGTATGGACAATTTGAGCAACAATTCACGAAAAATGAGCAAAATTGGCATCATAATGGAAATATAGAAGATTAAAACCCTAATACTAAATGAATTATCAACAGAAAATTTGATAAATATGTAATATTAGATTAATGTTTATTAATTCATAAATATTCTAATTATATAAATTACAATAATTATTTTATTAATACGATAATATAAAAAATATTTATTTTTCTATATAATATTTAAATTCACCTATTATCCTAAAATTTGTGAACAGGTTTTGATAACCACTTTGATAAAAGTGTGTAAAATTAGCATGATAATAAAATGATTGAACATTAAGATCTTGATCACGAATAAATATTTATCAATAGAAAGTTTGAAAAATATATATTTTTTATTTTATAAATATTTATTATGTATTTATTATTCAAAAAATTCTTATTTAATAAATATTTAGTACAAATCTAATTATGTAATTATTTTTATTACAAAACCAAACTTTCCTTGACCAACAATCATAACTGCCTTTAAATACCTTTGATGATAATACTGTGCCTATTTCAGTTATAGTCAGACTCATTCTGGAAAAAGAATGGTTTTTGCTACGATAAGGTACTATTCCTTGTGTCTGCAATATTTTTTTACGAATGCAAAAGCAACAGCTGCTGTTTGTATTCAACTCCCTCTTCTTTAAACCGAAAAGAAAACCTACAGATTTATCCAAAAATTTATCTCTTGAAAACGTACCCTTGCCCACAGATTTATCGTAATCACCCCAGAATGGGAATTGACGGATATTCCAGGATGATAACCGGAATTTGTCAGATAGGGGTTTTTTTTATTCTTTTTTTCCGCTTGTACGATTTCCTATGTACGAGGCCCTTTAACTGGTTTGGTCCGTCGCTCTACTGTCATTTTTTTGCACAAGTTAGGCTAATTAAAGCCGGGATCTACAGTTTAACGTGGATTCCGAATCCTAACAAACATCCATGCTACAGTCAGGATTCAAAATTGAAGCATGTGGTACCAAAGGCCAGAATATAACAAATTGTCGTTCAGGCCGTGGCTTTAACTGGAGATATAATAATAAAAATACCACTTTTACTGTGGTATCTTTGAAAATGTTCACAAATGTAAATTATTTATAAAATTCTAATAATAAAGCACACTAAAAATCAAATGATTAATAAATACCTGTAAAGATTTATGATAAAAAAAGAGAATATGCGTAAGAAAAAACTCTCCAATATCTTAAAGATTACTTCAGAGAAGCCAGACTGAACATTTAAAATAAAGTATAGCATTAAACTCCAAAAACTGCTTTTTCAAGGCTAAAAAAAATATTTTCATTTTAAATCCATGGATTTCAAAATGCTTAACTTTTGGAGAATTTCAGCGGAAAAATTTACTAAATTCCTACTTACACAATGTAACGAAGAACTGTTTGCTACTGAAAAATATTTTCAACTAAAATGTCCCCAAGCTAGACTTTTGGTCAATTTCCCCTTAAGTCGACCTAAAGGAGAAACTTACAGTAAGAGATTTTTTTATTCTATCTTCAGTATGAAAGTTTTAAAGACAGTATTTGAAACTTTAATTTTAGGTGGTAGCTTTATTTATATTTTTACCCGTTCATCAAAAATTCAAATGTAAGAATTTTTAGTTAAAATGTGAAAGCAATTATTGAAAATATATTCTTTGTTGATACGGTTTATCTCCACATTATATTGACACTTATTTTTATAATACTTTTAGCATAATTTAAGGCAATTTTTTAATCATTAAACTTTTGAAAAAGGATGATTTTTAGTATTACATAGTCAAGTAAACAATTACTTTTATTACACAACCGTAATGTATATATTTTTATACAAATACAACAAGTTAAAATAGGTTAAAAATATAATTTCTAAAATACCCCAAGTACTCAAACCATTTGGCTTGTCGTTCTACGGTAATTTTTGTGCACACTTTAGGTTAATTAGGATGGAACCTACATTTTAACGTGGATTCTGAATCAATAACAAGAATGCATGCCACCGCCAGAACATGAAACCGTTGGTACCAAAGGTAAGTGAGCTAACCAATCGGCCACCGGGCCGCATTTTTTTCTATTTGATGAAGAATTTTGTTATAGATATTAGCAAATAAAAAAGTTAAAATCTATTATAAATATAAAAGTAATATCTATTTATAAATACATCAAATTACCAAAACATTTTAAATAAGATTCAAGAAAGTATGCGTGGAATTTAATGTTACTTATGTTTCTTGAAATACTTTTTTCGAATACGTCTGATAGACAAAATTGCTGCCTCAAATATATTCTTCAACTTCTCAAAATATAGTAAGATGAATAAGACTGTTTGGCTCATGATATTGTATGAAATATATTTAATTTTTAAATAAAATATTTTAATGAATTAACTAGCAATCATACACATATATAAGACATTTTAACCTTAAATCCGAAAATTATTGTGTCCTAATGTATAAATAAAGTGTGATGAATGCCACCAGTGAAAGGATGCCACAAGTGCAATGGATGTCACCAGTGGATGTCACAAGTGCAATGGATGTCACCACCACGATAGCTGAACTCATTAACACGAGTCGGAGATTACTTTAATTTAATGAAAAAAATGTATTGCATCCAACATGTTTATTAATGCATAATATATTTTTATTTGAATACCTTTTGCTGGTGTAACAGTATTTTTACCCATTAGTTGGAAGTACATTATAACATGTTGGTACAATAAATTCAAAATATTATTTAAATTTATTTTTTTTTTTTTTGTAATAATTATTTTCAACTTTACGTATTCTATTAGTTGACTTCAAACTATATCAAATTTCATTGATCAAATTTCATTGACTCTAATATAAAGTTCCAGTGATTTTGAACACATTATAAAAAAAAGGCGAATTCTAATAGAAATCGCACCACGATCCTGTACGACTTCATCCCAACGGAAATAATCTAGATATCTACTTCAAAGATTAGATCCCCCTCCCCTACACGATTAGATATCACCCCTCTTAAAAATACCTCCTTCTTTATTTTACCCTTTCTTTCTCTTAATCTCTGTCTTTCCTTTCTTTTTTTTTTATTTCTTCCTGCATTCATTCTCGACCGATTCTGGGATCCGGAAAATTTGAGGATGGCGGAATGTGGATGAAAGGGAAAGATTTCCTGATTGAAGGCAGCCTCCCTAAGAAAGGAGGGGACAATCCAATCTTCATATGGAACTCCACCAGGGCATACCAGGGGAGATAAAAGGTGTCCCACGGTGCTATAGGTTTCCTTTTGTGGGGATGCAGGAGAGGGTGAAGAAATAATCAGATTTGGGGGACAGAAATGGCATGAGATTGCCAGAAATAGTTGAAACGCCTTGGTAAGAGGAAGATCTTGTAGGGTTAACTGTGAATTTCTTTTCTGTTAAGTTAGTTCTTTGTCTTCATGCTTCAGAAAGTTCTTTTTTTTCTTTTTTGCAACTTTCATTGCTGCAGGGAACTTTTATTGTCCTGAAATTGTTTCCAAAACTTTATTTTCTTTTTAAGAAGTGAATAAGAAGAATTGGTAGCAAGAAAGTTTTAAATCGACTATGACACGTGTCATTTCTTTTACAATCTAGGTTAATGCAAAATGGCATTTCTTTTCCTGTTATTGCTTAAGAATCTTTAAATAGAATTGATATTTTCGTTGAAAAAAATATAGTATTGTAGGAATCATTTAAGTTTTAATTTTTTAGCAAAAATTTAATTTTTTTGTAGTTTCACAAAAGATATCATTATCTGGTGAAAATGTTCTTTAGAAAGAATATAAGAAAGAATATAAGTTGTATATGATGTATTTATATTATATTTTTGGGAAATTTTTAAAATATTCACTTATTTTATTTAAAATACCTTCTTATATTTTAAATTTCCCCTATGTATTAAGTGTTAGGCTAACTATATAACATTTTATGTTACAGTCTTATGAATCATCCAAATATTAAAATCATTTTGGCTTATAAGTATCTTACTTCAAACTGCATCCTATTTCATTAATCGATAATTCCTTTATAATGTTCTAGTGATTTTGAACACATTACAAAAAAAAAAAATATGACCTCTAATAGAAATCGCCTCCGATCCTCTACGACTTCATCCCAACGGAAAGAGATATCTACTTCAAAGATTAGATCCCACTCCCTACACGATTAGATACCATCCCTCTTAAAAATACCTCCTTCTTTATCTCCCCCTTTCTTTCTCTTCCTTTCTGTCTTTCCTTTCTTTTTTTTATTTCTTCTTCCTGCATTCGTTCTCGACCGATTCTGCGATCCGGAAAATTTTGCGGATGGCGGAATGTGGATGAAAGGGAAAGATTTCCTGATTGAAGGCAGCCTCCCTAAGAAGGGAGCGCACAATCCAATCTTCATATGGAACTCCACCAGGGCATACCAGGGGGAGATAAACGGTGTCCCACGGTTCTATAGGCTTCCTTTTGAGAGGGGGTGCAGGAAAGGGTGAAGAAGATAATCAGATTTCGGGGACAGAAATGGCATGAGATTTCCAGAAATAGTTGAAAAGCCTTGGTAAGAGGAAGATCTTGTAGGGTTAGCTGTGAATTCCTTTTCTGTTAAGTTAGTTCTTTGTCTTCGTTCTCAGAAAGAGTTTTTTCTTTTTTCTTTTTTTGCAATTTCATTGCTAGAGGGGACTTTTATTGTCCTGTAATTGTTTCCAAGGACCTTATTTTCTTTTTAAAGAGTGAATAAGAAGAATTGGTAGCAAGAAGTTTTATATCGACTATGGCACGTGTCATTTCTTGTACAGTCTCGGTTAATGCAAAATGGCATTTCTTTTCCTGTTATTGCTTTAGAGTTTTGATAGAACTGATATTTTCGTTGGAAAAAAAATATGGGATTGTACGAATCAAAGCAAAAATTTTAAAATTTTGTAGTTTCACAAAAGAAATTAATATATGGGGAAAATGCAACAAAAAAAAAAAAATAAGAACGTAAGAAATTTTTCAATGCAAGACAAAAGATATATATGATGTATTTATGTTATCATATTTTTAGGATAATTTTAAAATTTTTGCTTATTTTATTTAAAATACGACATAAAGTTTTACTTTAAATTTCCCCCATGTATTAAGTGTTAGGTTAACTATATAATATTTTATGTTGTTTTTATAAATCTTCAAAAGATTAAAATAATTTTAGCTCATGAGGACCTAATATTTTTGATACTGCTGTTTGTGGATAATGCGTAAAAACATTTTTAAAAATAAGAATAAGATTTTATTTAAAAATAATATATATATATATATGCACAGATCATGTATACTAAACTTACTATATCAACATGAAATTTATGAACAATTTGGGTAACCATTCACGAAAAATGAGCGAAATTCGCATCATAACGGAAATACAGAACATTAAAACCCTAATTCTGAATGAATAATCGACAGAAAATTTGATAAATATATAATATTAGACTATTTATTAATTCATAAATATTCTAATTATACAAATTACAATAATGATTTTATTAATTCAATAATATAAAAATATTATTTATTTTTCTATATAATTTATAAGTTCACCTATTATCCTAAAATTTGTGAACAGTTTTTGATAACCATTGATAAAAATGAGAAAAATTGGCATGATAATAAAATGATTTAACATTACGATCTCTATAACGAATAAATATTTATCAATAGAAAGCTTGATAAATATATATTTGTTATTTTATAAATATTCATTAATATGTATTTATTATTCAAAAGATTCTTATTTAATGAATATTTACTATAAATCATATTATGTAATTATTTGTATTATAAAACCAAACTTTCCTCGGCAAAAAATGATAATTTCCTTTAAATACCTTTAAAGATAATTGTGATGCCTAAGATGTGAAAAAGAATGGCTATTGCCTCGATAAGGTACTATTCGTGTCTATCAAATTTTTTAACGAATGTAAAAGTAGCAGCTAGCGGTTTGTATTCTATTCTATCTTCTTTAAAACAAAAAGAAAACCTGCATAGTTATAGAAGATTTATTTTTGAAAACTTGTCCTTGCCTACAGATTTATCGTACACATTCCATAACAGAAATTGGCTGATATTTTCAGGACAGTAACCGGAATTTGCCAGATGGTGGAATTTTCGCTGAGTAAGATTTCCACTGAGAACACTCAATGCGCTTCATACGAGGCCCTTTAAAGTTTGGTTTGTCGCTGTCTGGTACTTCTGTGCACACTTTGTGTTAAATAGGCCAGGACCTACAGTATAACAAAGATTCCAAATCATTAACACAAATCCATGCCACAACCAAGATTCGTACCTGAAGCCTATGGACAGCCAGAGAGCAAGTCAATTGGCATCAGACCGCGACCCTTTAAAGTACCATGAGAGTTTTATTACCACAGTAATAAAAATTAATTTTTGTACTCTGATATTGTGGAAAATATTCACAAATGTAATTTAAATATACAATAAACGGCAAATATTTAACAAATACTTGTACAAATTTATAATAAAAAAAAGAATATATGTAAGAAAAACTTTCCAATATCTTAAAGATTACTTTCAAGAAGCAAGACTGAACATTTAAAATAAAGTATAGGATTAAGCTCCAAAAACTGCTTTTTTAAGGGTAAAAAAATATTTTCACTTTAAATCCATGGATTTGAAAATGCTTAACTTTTGGAGAATTTCAACGGAAAAATTTACTAAATTCCTACTTATACAATGTACCGAAGAACTGTTTGCTGCTGAAAAATATTTTCAACTAAAATGTCCCCGAGCTAGACTTTTGGGTCGATTTCCCCTTAAGTCGACCTAAAGGAGAAACTTACAGTAAAAAAATTTTTTTTTTAAATTCTATCTTCAGTATGAAAGTTTTTAATACGGTAGTTTAGACTTTATTTTTAGGTGCTATCGTTAATTAGATTTTCACCCTTTCATCCAAAATTCAACTTAAAGAATTTTCATTTAAAATTTGTTTAAAATGTGAAACAATTATTGATTGAAATATATTCTTTGTTGGTATCGCTTAGCTCCACATTATATTAATACTTATTTTTATAACTCTTTTATCATATTTTAAGACGAGTTTTATGAACTTTTGACAAAGAATAATTTTTAGTATTACGGAATTAGATAAGCAATTACTTTTATTATATATCTATAATTTATTTTTTTCACAAATACAACAAGTTATAAAATTTTTTAAGGTTTGGATTGGATTTTTGTACACTTTAGGCTAATTAGGTTAACCTATACCTACAGTTTAACGTAGATTCCGAACCACTAACAAACCCATGCTACCACCAGGATTCGAATCTGCAACCTGTGCTACCAAAGGCCAGAGCGCTAGTCAAATGGCCATCAGGCTACGTTTGTGTGTATGTATGTGTGCGGGTGTGTATGTATGTGTGCGGGTGTGTATGTATGTGTGCGGGTGTGTTTATTGTATATGATTGTATAAATACAACAAAGTTACAAAGATTATTATGTTTTTTGAAATACTTTTTTCAAATATGTCTGATAGAAAAATTGTTGCCTTAAATATATTCTTAAATATCTCAGAATATAGTAAAAGGAATTAGTATATTTGGCTCGTTTTTTTTTCATGAAAAATATTTAATTTTTCAACAAAATATTTCAATGAACTAACTAGCCATTATACTGAAATCCTAAAATTATTATGTCCTCATTGTGCAAATTACGTCTCTTTAAAAAGAGACATAATTTATACATAAAGACATAATAATTATAGGATTATACGTAGAAAATACAGTAGAATACGTATTGTGACAGCATGGAAAAAATACCTTTTTTTTAACAAATAAATTAAAAAATGAATTAATTTCACAAACCACAGATGCTTTTCCCATGACACCCTATTTCAGCATCATTGTGCGTATATATATATAATATATATAATATATATATACACTGAAGTGACAAAAGTCATGGGATAGCACTATGCAAATTTTCAGATGGCAGTAGCATCGCGTAGAACAGGTATAAATGCGCAGTGCTTTCGCAGAGCTTTCATTTCTGTTCAAGTTATTCATGTGAAGAGGTTTCGACGTGATGATGACCGCACGACGGGAATTAACAGACTTTAAACGCGGAATGTCAGTTGGAGCTGGACGCATAGGTCATGCCATTTCGGAAATCGTTAGGGAATTCAACATTCCCAGATCCACTGTGTCAAGAGTGTGCCGAGAGTATGAAATTTCAGGCATAACATCCCACCATGGACAGCGCAGTGGTCGACCGCCTGCACATAACGACCGAGACCGGCGACGTCTGCAAAGAGTCGTAAATTCTAACAGACAAGCAACACTGCGTCAAATAACCTCAGAAATCAATGTGGGACGTACAAGGGACTTGTCTGTTAGAACTGTGCGGAGAAATTTGGCTTTCTTGGGTTATTCCAGCAGAAGACCAACTCGAGTGCCTTTACTGTCAGAAGGACATCGCTTGCAGCGACTCTCGTGGGCACGTGAGCATATCGGTTGGTCCCTCGATGAATGGAAAACCGTGGCCTGGTCCGATGAGTCACGATTTCAGTTGGTAAGAGCTGATGGTAGGGTTCGAGTGTGGCGCAGACCCCACGAAGCCATGGACCCAAACTGTCAGCAAGGCACTGTTCAAGCTGGTGGGGGTTCCGTAATGGTGTGGGCTGTTTTTTCATGGCATGGACTTGGTCCTCTGGTGCGACTAGACCGAACATTGACTGGAAATGCTTATGTTCAGCTACTTGGAGATCACTTGCAGCCATTCATGGACTTCATGTACCCAAACAACGATGGGATTTTTATGGATGACAATGCGCCATGTCACCGGGCCACAACTGTTCGCAATTGGTTTGAAGAACATTCTGGACAATTCCAACGAATGATCTGGCCACCTAGATCGCCCGACATGAATCCCATCGAGCATTTATGGAACATCATCGAGAGGTCTGTTCGTGCCCAAAATCCTGCACCATCAACGCTTTAACAATTATGGACGTCTATCGAGACAGCATGGCTCAATATTTCTGCAGAAGACTTCCAACGACTTGCTGAGTCCATGCCACGTCGAGTTGCTGCACTTCGCCGGGCGAAAGGAGGGCCGACACGACATTAAGAGGTATCCCATGACTTTTGTCACTTCAGTGTATATGCATATGCAAATCTATATTATTTCCCACTTCATTGTTGTTAACGATTGTTTTTTCTATAATTAAAATTTCCAAAAATTATTCGCACTTCGATTATTTCTCTAAGAAACTGTAAATAAGAAAAGAAACTGTAAATCTCAGTAATTCTCTGAGAACCTGTAAATCACCCCATCAAATTCTACAGTACCATTTACTCTCTGCCAGTGCTAATTACCAGGATTCTCGGCTGCAATAAATTATCTCATTCATCTACTCCACCCAAACTAATTATTGATGATGATTGTCTATCAATCAAAAATTCGACGTCATATTTTTATAAACAGTCACTTTCTGTCACGTTACAGATTTTTTTCTGTATAAAACAGCTATATTACCGAATTGTTTTTCTTCAATTCTATATCTTACCGATTCTATCGGAATACATCGCTAGATGTGTTTTTGACATGGATCCAGTTATCTAAAGAAAAAAAAATAACATTGTTTATATGAGATATGCATGACTTTATAAAGCTATTCTCTAGATTTTATAATTAACATCTTTGAGGTTTTAATATATAATTGAATTTAAGTTTAATACGTTTTTTAGTTTTACTGATTTTATACACATCTTGTTTAACACACTGTTATTGAATATTTTCTATAAATACTTTTATTTTTTCATCTGCCGATGTAATTCTAGATATTTACCCTTTTGGTATTCATGTTCGTCAAATTATTTTAAATTTTATACTTTCAGATTGGAAGCACTTAGTATCTTAAACAGTTTCTTGCTTCCTTTTTTAAAGGGTCTACATGTGATTCAAGATTTTATATAGCAAATGTTATACAATTAGATTGCATTATATGAAGTAACTGATAATCTACGTGTACCTAATACTATTGTTTTGCAAAATGGTTGGATTTCTAGTTCATTGCTTTTGTATTGATATGTTGTGTTCGTTATATATGTTCAACACACTTTGAATATTTTATAATAATTCGTGAAATGCAAATTTACACTATAAATTTCGGCACTGCCCATCTGCTGCCCACATTGTTAATTAATTATAAGATGTCCTACCAGTGAGAAATAAAATATTATATTCTGAAACTCAGCACAACAATACTATGTTATTTTCATAACCTATAATCTTACCAATTACATGTTATTAAATTTTCCAATATTCCCTATTGGAATCTTCCATTGATGAACATTTACATGGTCACATATAACGTGAATGGAATTTTCTATCAAAATATGTCCTTTTGCACAATTGTTATTTATTAGATTTATTCATCGCCGTTCTGAATGAAAAGAATTTTGGATCTTTCATGCTAAAGGAATAGGTCGCTGGATTAATTTTGACTTTCAAGGGGTGGACAAGTTTTGTTCGGGATGGGACTCGATAGGTAAGGGGTGGCAGAATAGTACAGCATGAAAAAATTCAAGGGAACTGAAAATAAATAATTAGAGCATCCTAAAAGCCTCTTTTTTATTTTTATGAATTATTATTATTTATTTTATGTTTTTTTTTTGTCTGCAATCATTTTATGATAACCGTAATTCTGGTTCTCATATGTACATCATAATTAATAAATACTAATAAGCAATTTGTTGAAAAAAGCAGATTCTCACAGAATTTATGAATAAACCGAATCCTTTTTTTCAGCAAAATAAATAATGATATGATGTAATTTTTCATCATGAGAAAACTCCTTCGATAAAAACCTTAAAAGTTATCTTTAAGATTCCTGCAATATATTTAATTGCCTTTAAATCAATTTCCTATAAGAAATATCTCTTTTATGAACTACAAAATTGTCATTCCAGCCTTTTTAGGCTAAACAGAAAGAAATCATATTCATTCAAGTTTCGATTGCAAATTTTTATCAAAATGAAAAATAGTTACTTGATTCAAATTTAATTTTCTTTGTTCTTGTTAATTTCTATAATATTTGTAAATAATGATAATAAAAAAGTAACGCATTCATTTCCCAAAAGTGAACGAACATTTCCATTAACTTAATTAGTTTCTATTATTCAAAATGATTTTCTTATACAACATCTTACTCCCATCTGTTATTTTTCATAAACTCTATTCCGACAAATCTATTCATTTTGATGCCGAGTTATTTGCATCGTTGATTGGATTGGCTTTACAAAGTCGTTCATTACCAGTTAAAAACAACTTTTTCGATACCAGGAATTATTGCGGAAAATATTCAAAGTCATGATTTTATCTCAGCAAAACGCCTTTGATGTAACGTGGACGGTCAATGTAAATTCGATGTGCATATATTTATATTCGGTGACCGTAATGCTTAAGAAAATGTTATGCCGTTTTAGATCGATACAGGAGCCACTGTTTATTTAAGGCATGCCGTTCTGCTTTTAAAAGGAATCGGTTTTGAAAGCTTTAAAAATCTCTTAATCCATTCCTTAGATCAAAAGTTTTCAACGTTATTTTTTTTATCGTTTTTTTTATACCCTTTTTCGGAATTTATTTATTTCTTCCTCTCTCTCTTTCTCACGATTTACTTTGAATTTTTGCTTTCTCCTGCTTTGCATTAAATTTCAAGATTATAAACGAAGAATGGATTCAATTTGCATAATGGAACTTAACTGAAATGACAGTAGCAGAAGAATACGATTGCTTCTTTAAGTATAAATATAACTCCGTTAATGGAGTTGTTAAAGAAAATTGTAATAAAACTGTTTTTTGAAGGGATGCATTTAAACTTTCACTTGCATTTCGCTAGGATGCAAATGCAGTTCTGATAAGAAGAGAGACACTTTTAATTCATAACTAAGCACTGATTCTTTTGAATAGAATCTTACTCTGCACAATAAAAAAGTCTAAGAATCAACTCAAACGATTTTATGTTATTAAATTAAAAAAATCATTATTAAAATCTATATAATTAAAATATTTATCAATAAATAAATAAATCACTATTAATAAATATTTATAAAATTGTCTGTTGATATAAATTCAATCTGAATTAAGGTTTTAATATTCTACATTTCCATTATGATGTCAATTTTGCTCACTTTAACTAACGGTTATCCGAAGTGTCCATAAATTTCAGGTTGATATAATATGTTTAGAATTCAAGGGATATATATATATATATATACACCTTGAATTCTATAATGAATGAATATATGAATGAATGAATGAATGTATATATATATATATATATATAATGTATATATAAATTGAATTAACTGTAATGAAACTTAAGACATTCATTAGGGGAATTTGCTGAGGAGGGTCCATAAAGAACAAAGGTCGTTACCACCATAACTAAATGAAACTTATTTTAAAATCAAATCTTTTTCCTATGTTTAGAAATTTTTTTTTTTTTCATTTTCACACAGTATCCACATTAGTATCAAAAATATTAGGGTCTCATGAGCCAAAATGATTTTAATGTTTCAAGGAATCTTAAAAAATTACAAAAATTGGTATGTAGTTATTGTTATATATAGGAGAAATTTAAAATAGGACTGTATTTGTGTTTTTTACTAAGATAAGCGAATATTATAAAAATATCCTCAAAATGGGATAATATAAATACATTATATACATCTTGTGTCTTGAATTGACAAATTTCTTATCTTCTTTTTTTCACTACATTTTCACCAAATAATGATTTATTTTGTGAAACTGCAAAAATTAAAAATTTTTGCTTTGATTAATACAATCCCATATTTTTTTAACGAAAATATCAGTTCCATCAAAATTCTAAAGCAATAACAGGAAAGGAAATGCCATTTTGCATTAACAGAGATTGTACAAGAAATGACAAGTGTCATAGTCGATTTAAAACTTCTTGTTACCAATTCTTCTTATTCAATCTTAAAAAAGAAAATAAGGTTCTTGGAAACAATTTCAAGACAATAAAAGTCTCCTGCAGCAATGAAAATTGCAAAAAAGAAAAAAGCCTTTCTGAGCATGAAGACAAAGAACTAACTTAACAGAAAGGAATTCCCAGTTAACCCTACAAGATCTCCCCCCTTACCAAGGCGTTTGTACTATTTTTGGCAATCCCATGCCATTTCTGTCCCGGAAATCTGATTATCTTCTTCACCCTCTCCTGCATCCCCCTAACAAAAGGAAGCCTATAACACCGTGGGACACCTTTTATCTCCCCCTGGTATGCCCTGGTGGAGTTCCACATTAAGATTGGATTTTGCCCTCCCTTCTTAGGGAGGCTGCCTTCAATCAGGAAATCTTTCCCTTTCATCCACATTCCGCCATCCGCAAAATTTTCCGGATCGCAGAATCGGTCGAGAACGAATGCAGGAAGAAATAAAAAAAAAATGAAAGGTAAGACAGAAAGAGAGGGTGAGAAAGAAAGGGTAAGATAAAGAAGAGGTATTTTTAAGAGGGATGATATTTAATCGTGTAGGGGGGGGATCTAATCTTTGAAGTAGATATCTAGATTAATTTCCGTTGGGATGAAGTCGTAGTGGATCGTGGTGCGATTTCTATTTGAGTTCACGTTTTTTATAATGTGTTCAAAATCATTAGAACCTAATAATAGAATCATCGATTGATTAAATAGGATGCAGTTTGAAGTCATCTAACAGATTATACTAAGTTAAAAATCATTAGTAAAAATGGCAAAATAAATTTAAATATCGTTTTTAATTTCTTACAACAACATGTTATAATTTATTCCAACTAATGGGTAAAAATATTATTAAACCAACAAAAATTATTCAAATTAAAATATGTTATTTAACAAACATGCTGGACGTAAGTAATTTTTTAAAAATAGTTTTTCATTAAATTGAAGCAATGCCTTACTCGTGTTAATATGCTCGGCTACCATGGTGGCCTCCATTGCATTAGTGGCATCCATTGAACTAGTGACATCCTTCCTCTAGTGGCATCCATTCCACTTGAGGCATTCTTCCACTGGTGATATTTATTACCTTTGTGGTATCCTTCCTATGGTGGCATCCATTGCACTAGTAGCATACTTCAACTCATGGCATCATTGGACTTATGATATTCTTCCACTGGTGGTATAAATCGCACTTGTGGTATCCTTTCACTGGTGGCATCTTTCCGCAGGTGGTATCCATTACATTAGTAGCATCCTTCCACTGGTGGTATCCATTGCACTAGTGACATCTTTCCACTGGTGGAATCCATTGCATTGTGGTATCCATTACATTAATGGCATCCTTCCACTGGTGGAATCCATTGCATTGTGGTATCCATTACATTAGTAGCCTCCTTCCACTGGTGGCATCCATTGCACTAGTGCCACATCCTTCCACTGGTGGCATTCCTTACAGCCATTGCTTTCAGAAATAGATAGATTCGATAGCGATTAGTACAATATGTTTAAAAGTGTCTCATTTAGTATTCATCTCATATGATATGCAAATGTGGATAAATTATCCCTGAATGTCTTTCTGAAAGACAGTGTCCACCTACAACGCTTCACGGTGGGCTTTTTTCAAAGATATACAGGTTTAATATCTAATCATGAAGAAAGAAATACTATTTGCGAAGTAGATATCTGGATTGGGGTTCTGATGGACGATTGACTAACGCATTAAGACTCCGTGCTACAGGTTTCGAGCTAGAGTCCCGGTGATGCTATAGATGTTTGTAGTGGTTTGGAATCCACTTTAAACCGTAGGTCCCCGTGTAATATGACTGTTGGGAGTAGAGCTGACAATCCTAGCCTGTCAAACGAAAACATCTCATGTTTCGGAATCTGCCAGTAGGACGGCTTTGACCCACCATGGAATTGTTGCGCCATTGAAGAAGAAGAACATATCAAAATTAGAATTATTAGGGCTATCCCACTACTATATACAATAAACATACGATAATTAAAATAACGAGGATTGTTTAGGCTGAGTTAAAAAATTTTACCTTTTTACTATTTTGAAACAAATTTGACAAACTAGGAAATAAGATGCTGTTCACTTTAAATTGGAAATCAATATTTAATAAGAATAAATAAAATACTTCATTAAAATTTATTCCAAATAAATAAATAAAAACAATTGATAAGAAATTTTATCAATTTAAATTAATTGAATAAACAATAACGAATATTCAGGAAAAAATATACGCGTATAATAATATTCTAGGAAATAATACGCGGGTCACTTTAAATTGGAAATTAATATTTAATCAGGATAAATAAAATATTTAGTTAAAATTTATTTCAAAAAAATGACAAATACGATTGATGAGATACAAACGAATATTCATAAATTGTACAAGTGAAAAAATAAAAAATATTGTTCCTTAAAGCAAAACTAATTAATTTATCTAAATCATACATATTGGAAATAACACTTATTAATAATCATCCATTATACAAATTTAACAAATAATGAATAACAAAAAAAATCATATTAACGTTTTTGATACGATAAATTTTTCATATTAAGTTTTGAGAGGGAAAATAATGAAGAAATTCAATTTAAGATATTATAAATGATTAATTAAAAATATTTTTCCAGCGCCAATTATCTTTTTCACACCAATTATTAACTGATTATCAAGAAGCATTTTCAGCACGCCCGACAATGGCGTATTTATGGACGGAACAATACGCATTCTGAGTGCAGCATTCGATTATTCCATGAAATAAATGGATTTCTTTTGTCTCCGAACAATGTCCGCTGCCTGCAAAGCATTGTGGTGGGTCCTAAAAGACCTTTAATTAATAAATGTTTCTGGACTTTTAAATCCAGACTGCCTTTTGCCTCGTTTTAGACAAAAGCAAAATAATCAAGTAACAGCTCATTTTGCAGGAATTTTCGGTGGAAGGGTTTCGAACTTTTACAAAAAGCTTCCTGTTACTGTTCGGCTTGACAACAGTGGGTTAATTAAAATATGACTATCTTTTAAATTTTGGTATATATTTTGAACTTTAACAATAAAGCATCATATCTCGCATTTGCTGCGTGTTTTAGGAATAGTTGTGATGTAGAACATTTTTCCATCTGATTTTGCAAAGAACTTTCAATATTAGTTAATATAACAATGAATTCATTTTAAATAATTTATTAGGTTAAACTATAGAATGAATGGAATTTTTTTAATGGAATTCATGTTTGCATTAAATATATTTGGGAGACAATTACGTTTACTATTGTATTATTTGAGAATAAATATAACATCCCATCGTATAATGCTCTAGCGCTCGGTGCTACAGGTTTCGGGTTTGAGCTCGAGATCCACGTTAAACCGTAGGTTCCGGTTTAGTATCACTTTAGAACATTACGTTGAAAAAGGGACATTATTTATACATAAAGACATAATAATTATAGGATTATACATAGAAAATGCAGTAGAATATGTATTGTGACAGCATAGAACAAATACCTTTTTTTTTAACAAATAAATTAAAAAATGAATTAATTTCACAAAACCACAGGTGCTTTTCACATAACACGGTATTTCAGCATCATTGTGCGTATATATATGTATAAAAATATGCATATGCAAATACATATTATTTCCCACTTCATTGTTGTTAACGATTTTTTTTTATAATTTAAATTTCCACAAATTCTTCCCACTTTGATTATTTATCTAAGAAACTCTAAATCAGAGTAATTCTCTAAGAAACTGTAAATCACCCCATCAATTTATACAATTACCATTTTACTCTCTGTCAGGGCTAATTACCTGGATTCCCGGAAGATTTGAATAAATTATCTCACTCATCTACTTCACCCAAACTAATTATTGATGATTGTCTGTCAATCAAAAATTCGAGGTCATATTTTTATAACAGTCACTTTCTGTCACATTACTGATTTTTTGTGTATAAAACAGCTATATTACCGAATTGTTTTTCTTCAGTTTTATATTTTACAGATTCTATCGGAATACATCGCTAGATGTGTTTTTGACATGGATCCAGTCATCTAAAGAGCAAAAATAACATTTATATGAGATATGCATGCCTTTATAAAGCTATTCTCGGGATTTTTATAATTAATATCTTTGAGGTTTTAATAAATAATTTATTTTAGGTTTGTTAAATTTTTTCAGTTTTACTGATTTCCTACACAACTTGTTTAACACTTACTTACTTACACTTACTTTCTTACTTTTTGGACACAGTTTGTTTTATGACTAATTATAACAACAATTCTCTTTCTTCTTGTATATAGAAAACAACAACTCTCTAAAATGTTTTCACAATTTTTCAAAATGTGTTGTTTGACTTTTTTACTGTGCAGATTAAGATTCTATTCAAAAGAATCGGTGCTTAGTTATGAATTAAAAGTGTCGCTTTTCTTATAAGAAATGCAATTACATTCAAGTGAAATACAAGCATAAGTTTAAATGCATCCCTTCAAAGCCCAGTTTTATTACAATTTTCTTTAACAACTCCATTAACGGAGTTATATTTATACTTAAAGAAGCAATCGCATTCTTCTGCTACTGTCATTTCAGTTAAGTTCCGTTATGCAAATTGTATCCATTCCTTGTTTAAAATCTGAAATTTAATGCAAAAGGGGAGAAAGCAAAAATTCAAAGTAAATCATGGAGAGAAAGATGAAAAAGAAAAAAAAAAAAAAAAATTCCGAAAAAGGGTTAAAAAAAAGCAACAAAGATAAAAAAATCCCGATAAAAACTTTTGATCTGAGGAAGGGATTAAAAGATTTTTGGAGCTTTCAAAACCGATTCCTTTTAAAAGCAGAACGGCATGCCTTAAATAAACCGTGGCTCCTCTATCGATCTAAAACGGCATAACATTTTCTTAAGCATTACGGTCACCGAATATAAATATATGCACTTCGAATTTACATTCCCCGTCCACGTTACATCAAAGGCTTTTTGCTGAGATAAAATCATCCTTTTGAATATTTTCCGCAATAATTCCTTGGTATCGAAAAAGTTGTTTTTACCTGGTAATGAACGGCTTTGTAAAGCCAATCCAATCAACGATGCAAATAACTCGGCATCAAAATGAATAGATTTGTCGGAATAGAGTTTATGAAAAATAACTAATGAGAGGAAGATATTGTATAAGAAAATCATTTTGAATAATAGAAACTAATTAAGTTAATGGAAATTTTCGTTCACTTTTGGGAAATTAATGTGTTACTTTTTAATTATTATTGTTTACAAAAATTATAGAAATTAACAAGAATAAACAAAATTAAATTTGAATCAAGTAATATTTTTCATTTGGATGAAAGTTTTCACTCGAAACTTGAATGATAAAGATTTCTTTTTTTTATATTTAAAAAGTCTTTGATGACAATTTTGATGTTCGTTCATAGAAAAAATCATATACAAAATTGTTTTAAAAATTTCAAAAATCGCCGCATTCAGTTTTAGCGTCTCACAAAGCCAAGCGTAACTCAAGCACTAATAAATATTTTGACGCCAAATTTCCCACAGATGTCAAGGACAGTGTCAAAAACCTAAAAAAAAAGAAAAAAATTCAAATTTCATAAGCTCCGGGAATTTTAAATTTAAAAATTGGTCTTATATTTTGAACACAGTAATATATAGGAAACAACAAAAACTCTCGAAAATGTTTTTACATAGTTTTTTAAAATATGTTCTTTGACTTTTTTATTGTGCAGATTAAGATTCTATTCAAAAGAATCGAGGCTTAGTTAGGAATTAAATGTGTCGCTTTTCTTATAAGAATTGCATTTGCATTCAAGCGAAAGTTTAAATGTATCCCTTCAAAGACCAGTTTTATTCCAATTTTCTTTAACAACTCCATTAACAGATTTATATTCATATTTAAGGAAAGCATTGCATTCTACTGCTACTGTCATTTTAGTTAAGTTCCATTATGCAAATTACATCCATTCCTCGTTTTTAATCTTGAAATTTAATGCAAAAGCGGAGAAAGCAAAAATTCAAAGTAAATCGTGATAGAGAGGGGAAAAAATAAATAAATTCCGAAAAAGGGTTTTAAAAAAAGCGACAAAAAAAAAATAACCATGAAAACTTTTGATCTAAGAAATAGATTAAAAGATTTTTGGAGCTTTCAAAACCGATTCCTTTTAAAAGCAGAACGGCATGCCTTAAATAAACCGTGGCTCCTTTATCGATCTAAAACGGCATACCATTTTCTTAAGCATTACGGTCACCGAATATAAATATATGCACATCGAATTTACATTCCCGTCCACGTTACATCAAAGGCTTTTTGCTGAGATAAAATCATCCTTTGAATATTTTCCGCAATAATTCCTGGTATCGAAAAAGTTGTTTTTACCTGGTAATGAACGGCTTTGTAAAGCCAATCCAATCAACGATGCAAATAACTCGGTATCAAAATGAATAGATTTGTCGGAATAGAGTTTATGAAAAATAACAGATGGGAGGAAGATATTGTGTAAGAAAATCATTTTGAATAATAGGAACTAATTAAGTTAATGGAGATCTTCCTTCACATTTGGGAAATAAATGTGTTATTTTTTAATTATTAGTATTTGCAGATATTATAGAAATTAACAAAAACATAGAAAATTAAATTTGAATCAAGTAACTATTTTTCATTTTGATAAGAGTTTTCAAACGAAACTTGAATGAAAATGATTTCTTTCTATTTAATTTTTTTTTAAAAATGTGATGACAATTTTGAAGTTCGGTCATAAAAAAGATGTATCAAATAGAAAATTGTTTCAAAGTAAGTGTCCAAAAATAAGACCAATTATTATTTTTTTTTTCAAAAACTCTTTTTTGTATTCGTCCAAATTTATTTCAGCGCCGTCAAAGTAATCCCTTCCGGACACAATGCACTTATGCCAAATTTCTTTCCAATCCTCAATGCATGCTAAAAAGTCATCGGCAGGCATGGCCTTTAAAACGCGCGGCAATACACGTTGAATCTCTTCAATCGACTCAAAACGGTGTCCCCGCAGTAGTCCTTTGAGTTTAGGGAATAGCGAGAAGTCGCACGGTGTGAATACGGTGACTGTGGAATGATATGGGTTTCAGTTTTGGGATAAAACATCAATGCAGTGTGAGCTGGCGCATTCCATGTTTTCGGTACAAATCGAGATTTGTCGCGTTTGAGACCCAAAAATTAAATTGACCGATCCTTTTGAAATTCCAACATCAGCAGCAAGGTCTCTAATTGTAAACTAATGGTTTTCAAACACCAAATCTTTAATTTTTTAGACGTGGCCTTCATCGGTGAAGGTTGTCTACCAGAGGGCTCTTCGTCTTCAACGCATTTCTCTGCCTTCTTTGAAATGTTTATACCACTTCTAAACCTTTTTTTTTCCATATAGGAATGCTCACCGAATGCCTTCTTCAACAGACCTCACAGAAAATTTAATGCAAGATCTTTGCACAATTAATTCAGACATTTCAAAAATTGCCGGAATCAGTTTTAGTGTCTCACAAAGCTAAGCGTAATTCAAACACTAATGAATATTTTGGAGTCAAATTTCACACAGATGTCAAGTACAATGCCCACAACATAAAAAGAAAAACAAATGTGAAATTCCATAAGCCCTGGGAGTTTTAAATTTAAAATTGGTCTTACTTTTTGGACACAGTATGATATATTTTAAATTATAATTTATTCTTGACGAAAAATTATAGCATATCATTATCTATGGACCTGTGTTATCCGAACTACTTCAAGCATGCATCACAGATGGAATCGAATCCAAAAGCAATGTTACCGACCACCAGCGAGTTAGTCACTCAGCCATCAAGCTTCTAAGAGCAACATTAACAACTTATATATAAAATTCATTATGTATCAAATCATTCCATTTTTGCAAACTTATATATCAAATATATCACCAATATACCACCAATAAAATTTCAACAAATGCATCGTTGAATGTCCGACACAAAATTGTAGAAAAGTTATTACTTAAAAGAAAAATAATAATAATGTAAGAAAAAAATTCTTTAGTCCAGCGTGAAAATATTACTTTTATTCGAGGAATTGAGTTATTTCGTCAAAATTCTCATCAATCCCAATACTAAAGCAGTACTAATAATTTATATGTTAAAATCATCACATATCAAATCGATCAATTTTTAAAGACTTATACCAACCTATATATCGGCATTATATCAAAATTGGCATCATCATAAAACAAATCAAAATAATTTTAAAATGAACATACAACCAAATTAAAAATATAGTAATTCAAACCTATATTGTGCAAAAAATAAAATAGTTTAAATTTATAACTGCAAAATTGAAAAGTTATTTAATTGTTATAAAATTAGTTAAACTGTTATCTCAGGTTTAGAAAAAAAAATCATAGTCATACAAATTAGAGACCATATAAATTCAAAATTAGTACATACCAAAATTTCTTAATTATCAACTGAAACACTTTTACGGTATTTCACTAAACAAAAACGAAATTGAGTTGACTTATCGTTTACTATGCAATGCAGACACAAAACAAGAGTGGATTAAGTAATTTTTGGGTTTTTTTTAAAAAATCTTGATCGATTTAATTAAAGTAATACTTCAATTTAGGCGTAATCTTTCAAATCAATTTGAAGAAACTTCTCCTTAAAATTTCAACTAATGCATCGTTGAATGTCCCACACAAAATTGAAGAAAAGTCCTTACTTAATAACGTAAAAAAAAATATTCTTCAGTTCAGCGTGAAATTCGAACTCCAGAAAGATTACTTTAATTAAATTTCATCTAATTTCTTTCCAAGGAACAGAATTTTTTTTTCTCTACCTCTTTCTTTCTTCCCAGTAGAATCTGCTTTCACTCTTCTTCTTCGTCTGCCTTACGGAACTTTGACTTTCTTTAGCCGGATTGCTCATTCACCTGAAGAAAGAGAAAAAAATGAAAAAAGAAAAAGAAAGTAAGAAAAGAAAAAAAAAAAACGGAGGGATTAGAAGAATTAAGAGGAAGGTTTTGGGATTGGAAAGAGTGACGGGGAAATTGGTTGGGAGGGGAGGGGGAGGAGATTGTGACCACGAAGCGATTGGCCGTGAAGGCATTCGATCTGTGGTCACATCCGCCACATTTAGCGATTCGCTCCATTTCTAAGGGAACCCCCCAGTAATTCCCCCCAATGATCGCTTAGTTTTCGCTGCGCCGCATGTACTTGCATTTCCCGCTGCACTGATCTCGCATTCGATTATCTCTGTATTTAAGACATAAAAATTTATATCTAATTGATTTATTGATATCTCAAACCGTTGCGAATGGCTGATCCATAATAGAGATAAATTTCTGACGAGAGCATAAAGTTGAAAGAAAACTTTTGTTTCAAAAAATATTAGGTCATATACATACTTATAAATGTATATATAATTTAATAATTTTTTTCACTCATGGATTGTTTATGTTAAAATTATGTTATGATTTATGATTATGTTAGATATATTAATATAATATATTAATATTTAATATATAATATTAATAATATATTAATATTAGTTAACATAATATTAATATATATATTAATTAGTTAATATAATGCATAATATATTAATTTTTGTTATAAATATCAATCAATATTAATTAACATTCTCATTGACTGATTAGTTAACTATATAATGATTATATTATGATTGTTATATTGAATCATTAATTATATGATCAATGATTTATAATACGACGAATCTGCCTACTGACATATTTCGAGACATAAGATGTTTTCTTTTTGCAGGGTAGTCACAATTTTTCTGGGTTTAATCACAATTTTTGTTAAACTCGTAAGAATTGATTTTGTTAAATTATTATGTTAAAACTATGTCATGATTTTTATTATGATTATGTTATGATTATTAACTATCATTATTATTGATTGATTGTTTGTTGACATTATTATGATTATGTTATGATTGTTTAATTATATGATTCAATGATTCACAACACAAAACCAATTTATATTTCAATGATCATCATCATCTCATGAGTGGCGCAAAAGCCCCAGGTTGAGCCAAGGCCGTCTACCTACTGGAAGAATTCGAGACATAAGAAGTTTTCTTTTTACGGGGTAGGGATTTCAGCCCAACGCTCTACAGTCATGTTGATCGGGACCTACGGTTTAAAATGGATTCCGAACAAATATCCATGCCACCGCCGGGGCTCGCACCTGAAACCTGTGGCCCAGAGCGCCAACAACTATCAATTATCATTGGACTAAAATTCCTAGTTATTTGTTGAAGTTACAGCTATGCACATAGCGATGTGTTAGGTTGTTGGTAATGCATTGTTGGTAATGCATTGTTAGTAGCTACGGAATAACAAAAGGGATCTGCAAAAACTGATAGTCAATGTCATCTAATTCGTTTATGAACAACTTATAAATTTTCCACAATGACTGCTGAAGTTGTATCGCTATGTCAAACTTAATTAAGATAATTTAATTCATAAGACATAAAATCATAGTCATGCAAAACACACGCATACAAATTCAAAATGTGTCCATACAAAAATTTCTTAATTAGCAACTGAAACACTTTTATGTTATTTCACAAAATAAAAACGAAATTGAATTGATTTACAGTTTACCGTACACTGCAGACGTGAAACAAGAGTGAATTAAGTAATTCTTGAGATTTTCTTTAAATCTTAATCGATTCAATTAAATTATTACTTCCATTTAGGCTTAGTCTTTGAAATCAATTTGAAGAAACTTCTCCTTAAAATTTCAACTAATGTATTGTTGAATGGCCAACACAAAACTGAAGAAAAGTCCTACTTATAAGAAAAATAATAATAATGTAAAAAAAAAAAAATCTTCAGTTCAGCGTGAAATTCGAACTCCAGAAAGATTACTTTAATTAAATTTCATCTAATTTCTTTCCAAGGAACAGAATTTTTTTTTTCTCTTCTTCTTTCTTTCTTCCTTCCTTTTAGAATCTGCTTTCTCTCTTCTTCTTCGTCTGCCTTACGGAATTCTGACTTTCTTTAAGCCAGATTGCTCATTCACCTGAAGAAAGAGAAAAAAAAGGAAAAAAGAAAAATAAAAGGAACGGAGGGAGCAGAAGAATTAAGAGGAAGGTTTTGGGGATTGGAAAGAGTGACGGGAAATTGGGTTTGGGTGGGGGTGGAGATTGTGACTATGAAGCAATTGGCCGTAAAGGCATTCGATCTGTGGTCACATCCGCCGCATTTAGCGATTAGCTCCATTTCTGTGGAAACCCCCCAAGTAACCCCCTCCCTCCCAATGATCGCGTAGTTTTCGCTGCGCCACATTTACTTGCATTTCCCGCTGCACCGATCTTGCATTCGGTTATGTCTGTGAAGAATTTAGGAGATAAAAAAAAGGCAACGATTTATTGATATCTCAAACCATTGCTAATGGCTGATCCACTACATGGATAAATTTCTTGTGAGATTATAATGTTAAAGGAAAAAGTTTGTTTCAAAAAAATGTTAAAAGATCACATAGATAATTATTAAAATTTATATAAATCACAATTTTTATTAAACTCATAAGGATTGTTTATGTTAAATTATGTTAAAATTATACTATGATTATTATTTAACGTTATTCTTGATTTATTATTTGTTAACAATATTATGATTTCTTAATTATATGATTCAATGATTCATAATACGAAACCATTTTACATTTCACTTATCATCATTATTATACATGGCACAAAATCCACAGGTTAATCCAAGGCCGTCTGTCTACTGGCAGCTTTCGAGGTATATGATGTTTCCTTTTTACGGGATAATCGTTTGAGACCCGGATCAACGGTTTAAAGTGGATTCCAAGCCACTGCGAACATCCATGGCACCCCTGGAACACGAATCCGAAACCTGTGGTACCGACGCCAGAGCTCAAGCCACTCGGCCATTCAGGCTCTTGTTCAAAATCATAACTTAGAAATTGAAAATTTATATAAATGTTATAAAATTATTTATGCATTATGGGAAATTTATATAAGATAATTTATTAAGACAATTTAAATCATAAGACACAAAATATCATAATCCTGCAACATAAATGCATATAAATTCAGAATGAGTACATACAAAAATTTCTTAATTTACAAATTAACACTCTTATTTCACTAAATAAAAACGAAATTGAGTTGAGTTACCATTTACTATACGATACAGACACTAAACAAGAGTGGATTAAGTAATTCTTAGGGTTTTTTTTAAATTTAATCGGTCAATTAAAGTATTACTTCAATTCAGGCTTAGTCTTTCGAATCAATTTGAAAAAACTTCTTGAAATTTCAACTAATTGAACTTCATTGAATGTCCCACCACAAAATTGAAGAAAAGTCCTTACTTAAAAAAGAAAAATAATAATAATGTAATAAAAAAAATATATTCTTCAGTTCAGCGTGAAATTCGAACTCCAGAAAGAGTACTTTAATTAAATTTCATCTAATTTATTTCCAAGGAACAGAACATTTTTTTTTCCTTCTACTTCTTTTTCTTCCTTGTAGAATCTTCTTTCTCTCTTCTTCTTCTTCGTCTGCCTTACGGAACTTTGACTTTCTTTAGCCGGATTGCTCATTCACCTGTAGAAAGAGAAAAAATGAAAAAAGAAAAGAAAAAAGAAAAAGAAAAAAAAAGAAAAAAGAACGACGGGAGCAGAAGAATTAAGAGGAAGATTTTTGGGATTGGAAAGAGTGACGGGGAAATTGGTTGGGGGAGGGGGGAAGGAGATTTTGACCACGAGGCAATTGGCCGTAAAGGCATTCGATCTGTGGTCACATCCGCCGCATTTAGGGATTCGCTCCATTTCCGTGGAACCCCCCTCCAAGTAATTCCCCCCAATGATCCCATAGTTTTCACTGCGACACATTTAATTGCATTTCCCGATCTTGCATTCGGTTATCTCTGTTGAAGAATTTAGGACATAAAAAAAAGATCAACAATTTATTGATGTCTCAAACCATCATTAAATGAATAAATTTCTGATGAATAAGTTAAACGAGATCTTAACGTTAAGGGAGCAAATTTGGTTCAGAAAATGTTAGATCATATGCATAATTATAGATGTTCATATAAGTCCTAATTTTTGTTAAAATCATAAGGGTTGTTTATGTTAAATTATTAAGTTACGATTATTATTATGATTATGTTGTTATGATTACTAACATTATTATTGGTTTATTATTTCTTAACAATATTATGGTTATGTTATGATTGTTTAATTATATGGTTCAATGATTCATAATGCTAAACAAATTTACATTTCAGTTATCATCCTCAGTGGCGCAACATGCCCATGGTGGGCCAATGCCGCTTGCCTACTGGTAGTTTTCGAGACATAAGATGTTTCCTTTTTAAGGGGTAGGGATTTCTGCTCAACAATCGACAGTCATGTTAGACAGGAAACTACTGTTTAAAGTGGATTACGAATCCCTGCAAATATCCGTGTCACCGCCGTGATTGAACCCGGAACCTGTGGCACTGAGCGGCATAACGCTAGTCACTCTATCAACAATTTTCAATTATAATTGTGCCATAAAACACAGTTATTTTTTGAAGTTAAAGCTATGTACATAGTTTTACGATAGTTTGTACATAGTTATACACAAGGTTGTTGGCATTCTTCTGCCTTACGGAATTTTGACTTTCTTTAGCCAATTTATTGTTAAAGTTAAAAATATATACCAAAGTTTAAAATATATTCATATTTTAATAAACCCATTGTTTTCACGCCGAACAGTAACAGGAAGCTTTTTGTAAAAATTCGAAACCCGCTCCACCGGAAATTGCTGCAAAATGAGCTGTTGCTTAATTATTTTGCTTTTGTCTGAATCGAGGCAAAAGGCAGCCTGGATTTAAAAGTCCAGAAACATTTATTAATTAAAGTCTTTTAGGACCCACCACGCGCTTTGCAGGCAGCGGACATTGTTTGGAGACAAAAGAAATCCGTTTATTTCCTGGAATAATCGAATGCTGCACTCAGAATGCGTATTGTTCCAGCCATAAATACGCCACTGTAGGGCCGTTCTGAAAGGTTTCTCGATAATCAGTTAATAATTGGTGTGAAAAAGATAATGGGTGATGCAAAAATATTTTTAATTAATCATTTATAGTATCTGTTAAAATTGAATTTCTTCATTATTTTCCCCCTCTCAAAACTTAATATGAAATTTTATCTTATAAAAACCTTAATATGATTTTTTTTTGTTATTCCTTATTTTTTAATTATGTACAATGGATAATTATTAATAAGTGTTATTCCAAATATTTATCGTTTAGATCAGATAATTAGATTTATTTTAAGTGGGAGATATTTTTTCGAATCATTTATGAACATTCTTTAGTGTTTATTCAATTAATTTAAATTGCTAAAATTTCTCGTCAATTGTTTTTGTTATTTATCTGAAATAAATTTTAATTAAGCATTTTATTTATCCTTATTAAATAATGATTCCCAAATTAAGGTGAACTTCATATTATTTTCTATTATATTATTATCCGCACATTATGTCTTGAATGTTTGTAGTGCTTCGAAATCCACTTTAAGCCCAAACTGTATAGGATCAACTCAGCTTTAGACACAATGATGTGGTGTGGTGTAAACCTAGTAGTAGTATTAAACGAAGACCTATTATGTAAAGTGGATTTCGAACCACTACAAATTCTCATGCACTGCTGGGGTTCTAACCGGAACCCTGTGGCACCTTTATATTCACATAAGATATATTAATTTTCGTTATATTTATTCTCGAATAATACAAATGTAAATGTAATAGTCTTCCAAACATATGTAACGCAAGTACGAATTCCATTTCTCAAATTCCAATCATTCAATAGTTTAACCTAATAAATTATTTCAAATCAATTCATTGTTATATTCAGAAATATTGAAAGCTCTTTGCAATTTCAGATGGAAATATTTTCTATATCACAACTTATCCTAAATCACGCAGCAAACACCAGCACGATGCTTTATTGTTAAAGTTCAAAATATATACTAAAGTTTAAAAGACAGTCATATTTTAATTAGCCCATTGTTTTCACGCCGAACAGTAACAGGAAGCTTTTTGTAAAAGTTCGAAACCCGTTCCACCGGAAATTCCTGCAAAATGAGCTGTTGCTTCATTATTTTGCTTTTGTCTGAATCGAGGCAAAAGGCAGCCTGGATTTAAAAGTCCAGAAACATTTATTAATTAAAGTCTTTTAGGACCCACCACGCGCTTTGCAGGCAGCGGACATTGTTCGGAAACAAAAGAAAACCATTTATTTCATGGAATAATCAAATGCGGTACTCAGAATGCGTATTGTTCTATCCATAAATGCGATATTGTAGGGCGTTCTGAAAAGGCTTCTTCATAATCAGTTAATAATTGGTGTGAAAAAGATAATGGGTGATGCAAAAGCATTTTTAATTAAGCATTTATAATATCTGTAAAATTGAATTTTTCTTCATTAATTTCCCCCTCTCAAAAATTAATACGAAAATTTTATCTTATAAAAACCTTAATATGATTTTTTACTATTCATTAATTTTTAATTATGTACAATGGATAATTATTAATAAGTGTTATTTCCAATATTTATTGTTTAGATCAGATAATTAGATTTATTTTAAAAGGACGAAATTTTTTTCGTGTCATTTATGAATATTATTTAGTTTTTATTGAATTAATTTAAATTGCCAAAATTTCTCGCCAATAGTTTTTGTTACATATCTCGAATAAATTTTAATATAACGTTGTGGCAAAAATGTAAAATTTTTTAACTCAGCCTAAACAGTCCTCGTTATTTAACTTTAACTATAATAAAGTTATTGTACATAATAGTGTCGTAGTTCTAATAATTTCAATCTAGATATCTTCTTCAACAGCAACATAGTTGCTGTTGAAGTTTGAAAGAAATCATTGTTTATCTTCCAACAGCATCATAGTTGGTCAAGGCTGGCGGTCTTTTGGCAGATTCCGAAACATGAGATGCTTTCTTTTACGAGATAGGGTTGTCAGCTCTAAGCCCAACAGTCATATTAGACCGGGAACTACGGTTTAAAGTGAATTCCGAACCACTACAAACATCCATGGCAACGCAGGGACTCGAATCCGAAACCTGTGGCACCAAGCGCCAATCACTCGGCCATCATGATCCCAATATAGAATATCTATTTCGAAAATAATATATATTTCTTCATGATTAGATGTTAAGCCCGTATATCGTTAATAAAATAGCTCACCGATGGCAGATAAGATCGGACATTGCCTTCTGGAAGGACGTTTAATGATAATTTCCCCGCATTTGTAAATCATATTTAGATAAAAGTGCAGCGAGACACTTTTACATATATTGATCCTATTGCCATCAAACTATTGGTATCTAAAAGCAATGACTGTAATGAATGCCACCAGTGGAAGATGTCACTAGTGCAATAGATGCCAAAATTCGATGAATGCCACGAGTGGAAGAATGTCACGATGGTGACGGATTCCACCTGTGATAGGATGCCACAAGTGTGATGGGTGCCACCAGTGGAAGGATGCCATTAGGGCAATGGATGCCACCATGTTACCCTAGCATATTAACAAGTGTCGGACATTACTTCAATTTATTGAAAAAACTTTATTTAAACAAATTAATTACATCCAGCATGTTTATTAATACATAATATATTTTTATTTGAAAAACATTTGTTGTTATAACAGTATTTTTGCCCACTATTTGGAATAACTTATAACATGTTGGTGTATGAAATTCAAAATGTTATTTAAATTATTTTTACTATTTTATTTATAATTTTATAACTAAGCATAATCTGTTAGAAGCCTTCAAACTGCATCATATTTCATCAATCGATAATTCCATTATAAATTTCTAGTGATTTTGAACAGATTAAAAAAAATGTGAACTCTAATAGAAATTGCACCACGTACCTGTACGATTTCATCCCAATGGAAATTAATCTAGATATCTACTTCAAAGATCACGATATCTACTTCAGATTCATTCCCCCTACACGATTAGATATCATCCCTCTTAAAAATACCTCCTTCTTTATCTTACCTTTTCTTTCTCTTCCTCTTTTTTTTTTACCCTTCCTTTCTTTTTTTTTTTATTTCTTCCTGCATTCGTTCTCGACCGATTCTGCAATCCGGAAAATTTTGCGGATGGCGGAATGTGGATGAAAGGGAAAGATTTCCTGATTGGAGACAGCCTCCCTAAGAAGGGAGGGCACAATCCAATCTTCATACGGAACTCCACCAGGGCATACTAGGGGGAGATAAAAGGTGTCCCACGGTGTTATAGGCTTCTTTTTGTGGGGGTGCAGGAGAGGGTGAAGAAGATAATCAGATTTCGGGGACAGAAATGGCACGAGCTTGCCAGAAATAGTTGAAACGCCTTGGTGGGAGGGAAGATCTTGTAGGGTTAACTGAGAATTAATTTTCTGTTAAGTTAGTTCTTTGTCTTCATGCTCCAGGAATGTCTTTTTTTTTTTTGCAATTTTTATTGCTGCAAGGGTCTTTCATTTTTCTGCAATTGTTTCCAAGAACCTTATTTTCTTTTTTTTTTAAGAGTGAATAAGAAGAATTGGTTGCACAGAAATTTTAAATCGACTATGACAAGTGACCTTTCTTGTACAATCTCGGTTAATTCAAAATGGCATTTCCTTTCCTGTTATAGTTTTGAATTGTTTTCATAGAAATGATATTTTCGTTGAAAAAAATATAGGATTACGAGTCGCACATTGCTCCAATTTAATGAAAAAACTTTATTTTTAAAAAAAACTAATTGCATCCAACATGTTTATTAATGCATAATATATTTTAATTGGAATATCTTTTGTTGGCATATCAGTTGGTGCTTTACCCGTCAGTTAGATTAGCTGACTTGTTGGTCTAAGAAATTACAAATATTACTTTTTTATTAATAAATTTTAACTCTTAATATTTTTTTAACTTTAGCTGACTTCACGCTATATCATATTACATTAATCGATAACTCTATTATAAAGTTGTAGTGATTTCGAACATATTAAAAAAATTTGAACTCCAATAGAAACGATCCTCTATGACTTCATCCTAACGGAAATTAATCTAGATATCTACTTCAAAGATTAGATCCCCTCCCCTACACGATTAAATATCATCCCTCTTAAAAATACCCCCTTCTTTATCTTACCCTTTCTTTCTCTTCCTCTCTGTCTTGCCTTTCTTTTTTTTATTTCTTCCTGCATTCGCTGTCGACTGATTCTGCGATCCGGAAAATTTTGCGGATGGCGGAATGTGGATGAAAGGGAAAGATTTCCTGATTGAAGGCAGCCTCCCTAAGAAGGGAGGTCACAATCCAATCTTCATATAGAACTCCACCAGGGCATACTAGGGGGAGATAAAAGGTGTCCCACGGTGTTATAGGCTTCTTTTTGTGGGGGATGCAGGAGAGGGTGAAGAAGATAATCAGATTTCGGGGACAGAAATGGCACGAGCTTGCCAGAAATAGTTGAAACGCCTTGGTGGGAGGGAAGATCTTGTAGGGTTAACTGAGAATTAATTTTCTGTTAAGTTAGTTCTTTGTCTTCATGCTCCAGGAATGTCTTTTTTTCTTTTTTGCAATTTTTATTGCTGCAAGGGTCTTTCATTTTTCTGCAATTGTTTCCAAGAACCTTATTTTCTTTTTTAAGAGTGAATAAGAAGAATTGGTTGCACAGAAATTTTAAATCGACTATGACAAGTGACCTTTCTTGTACAATCTCGGTTAATTCAAAATGGCATTTCCTTTCCTGTTATAGTTTTGAATTGTTTTCATAGAAATGATATTTTCGTTGAAAAAAATATAGGATTACGAGTCGCACATTGCTCCAATTTAATGAAAAAACTTTATTTTTAAAAAAACTAATTGCATCCAACATGTTTATTAATGCATAATATATTTTGATTGGAATATCTTTTGTTGGCATATCAGTTGGTGCTTTACCCGTCAGTTAGATTAGCTGACTTGTTGGTCTAAGAAATTACAAATATTACTTTTTATTAATAAATTTTAACTCTTAATATTTTTTTTAACTTTAGCTGACTTCACGCTATATCATATTACATTAATCGATAACTCTATTATAAAGTTGTAGTGATTTCGAACATATTAAAAAAATTTGAACTCCAATAGAAACGATCCTCTATGACTTCATCCTAACGGAAATTAATCTAGATATCTACTTCAAAGATTAGATCCCCTCCCCCTACACGATTAAATATCATCCCTCTTAAAAATACCCCTTCTTTATCTTACCCTTTCTTTCTCTTCCTCTCTGTCTTGCCTTTCTTTTTTTTATTTCTTCCTGCATTCGCTGTCGACTGATTCTGCGATCCGGAAAATTTTGCGGATGGCGGAATGTGGATGAAAGGGAAAGATTTCCTGATTGAAGGCAGCCTCCCTAAGAAGGCAGGGCACAATCCAATCTTCATATAGAACTCCACCAGGGCATACTAGGGGGAGATAAAAGGTGTCCCACGGTGTTATAGGCCTCCTTTTGTGGGAGAACGCAGGAGAGGGTGAAGAAGATAATCAGATTTGGAGACAGAAAAGGCATGAGATTGCCAGAAATAGTTGAAACGCCTTGGTAAGAGGGAAGATCTTGTAGGGTTAACTGTGAATTCCTTTTCTGTTAAGTTAGTTCTTTGTCTTCATGCTCCAGGAATGTCTTTTTTTTTTTTTTCTTTTTTTGCAATTTTCGTTGCTGCAGGGGAGTTTTATTGTCCTTGAAATTGTTTCCAAGAACCTTATTTTCTTTTTTAAGAGTGAATAAGAAGGATTGGTAGCAAAGAAGTTTTAAATCGACTATGACGCGTGTCATTTCTTGTACAATCTCGGTTAATGCAAAATGACATTTCCCTTCCTGTTATTGCTTTAGAATTTTGATAGAACTGATATTGTCGATGAAAAAAATATAGGATTGTGTGAATCAAAGCAAAAATTTAAAATTTTTTGTTGTGTCACTAAATCAATTTTCAAGAAATCAATATGGGGCGAAAATGTAGTGAAAAAAAACAAAAAACAACATAAGTAATTTGTAAATACAAGAAAAAAGTTGTATGTGACGTATTTTAGGATATTTTTTTAAATATTCGCTTATTTTATTTAAAATACGTTGTTCTATTTTAAATTCCTCCTATGTATTAAGTTAGGCTAACTATATAACATTTTATGTTTTTTTTATGAATCTTCGATAGATAAAAATCATTTTGGCTCATGAGGATCTAATATTTTTTAAACTAATGTGCATAATGTCTAATAATATAAAATGTTACTAAAAATATATATAAGGTTTGATTATAAAATAAGTTTCATGGAGATCAAGATTGTCAAGGTGTTATGGTGGTGAAAGTCTTTGATCGTTATGCATCCTTTCCAGAAAATTTCATTAATGAATTTCTTAAATTCCATATACTAATACACTGAAATATATGAATATGTATACCTGAAATTTATGGACGTTTTGGATAAGCATTCATGAAAAGTGAGCAAAATCGGCATCATAATGGAAATATTGAAGTTTAAATCCCTAATTCTGAATGAATATTTATCAACAGAAAATTTGATATATATATAATATTAAATTAATATGTTTTAATTTATAAATATTCTAATTATATAAATTGTAATAATGATTTTATTAATTAAAAAATATAAAAATATTATCATATAATTATATTATTATTATATTTATTTCTCTATATAATATAAAAATTCATCTAAAATTTATGAACAACTATTTTGATAACCGTTGATAAAAGTGAGTAAAATTGACATGATACTTTAAAGATTGAAGATTAAGACCCTGATAGCGAATAACTATTTATCAACAGAAAATTTGATGTATATTTATTAATTGAAAAAAATTCATTAATATATATTTATTATTTAAAAACTATCTTTTAATAAATATTTATTATAAAACTAGTGATCTAATTATTTTGTTATAAAACCAAACTTTGACCAGCAATGATAAATGCCTTTAAATACCTTTGATGGTTATAATCAGACTTTTGCCTGGAAAAAGAATGGCTTTTGCCTTGATAAGGTATGATTCCTTGTTTTTAAAAAAAATGCAAAAGTAACAGATGGCTGTTTGTATTCTACACTATCTTCTTTAAACCGAAATAAAAACCCACAGATTTATCGAAAATTTATCACTGGAAAAGTATACTAGCCTACAGATTTATCGTACTCACCCCAGAACGGGAATTCGTCAGATATTTCAGGTCCGTAACAGGAATTTGTCAGTTGAAGGAATTTTTTATTCGGTTTCGCTTGTAATATTTACACTGAGAACTGTCAATGTGCTGTATACGAAGCCCTTTGAAGGAAGAAATAATAAAAATTAATTTCTTTATTATCTATCTTTGAAAATGTTCACAAATGTAAATTAATTATACAACTCTAATAATAAAGTACAATAAAAGGCAAAAATTTAGCAAATACCTATGATAATTTATAATAAAAAAAGAGAATATGCTTACGAAAAATTCTCCTATATCTTAAAGATTACTTTAGAGAAGCAAGACAGAACATTTAAAATAAAGTAGGGCAGTAAGCTCCAAAAACTGCTTTTTCAAGGGTGAAAAAAAAATATTTTCACTTTAAATCCATGGATTTCAAAATGCTTAACTTTTGGAGAATTTCAGCGGAAAAATTTACTGAATTCCTACTTACACAATGTAACGAAGAACTGTTTACTGCTGAAAAATATTTTCAACTAAAATGTCCCCAAGCTAGACTTTTGGGTCGATTTCCCCTTAAGTCGACCTAAAGGAGAAACTTACAGTAAGAGAATTTTTTTTTAATTCTATCTTCAGTATAAGATTTTTAAATACGGTATTTTAAACTTTATTTTATAAGTGCTATCGTTAGTTATATTTTTACCCGTTCATCAAAAATTCAAATATAAGAATTTTTACCTAAAATTTGTTTAAAATGTGAAACAATTATTGAAAATATATTCTTATTAGATTGGTTTATCTCCACATTATGTTAATACTTATTTTTATAGCTCTCTTAGCATATTTTAAGGCGATTTTTTTATAAACTTTTGACAAAGAATAATTTTTAGTATTTCGGAATTAGATAAGCAATTACTTTTATTATACATCTATAATTATTTTTTTTTTACAAAAACAAGAAGTTATAATGTTTTTTTAAGGTTTGGATTGCCGCTCTACGGTCAGTTTTTGTACACTTTATGCTAATTAGAATAACCGATACTTGCAAATTAACGTAGATTCGAACCACTAACAAACATCCATGCTGCCGCCAGGATTCTAACCCGAAACCTGTACTAGCAAAGGCCAGAGCGCTAGTCAATTGGCGCCTCAGGCTGCGTTTTTTTTATATACATATAAAATAACGCATAACTATATATATACATATATATATATATATATATATATATGTATGTATATATACATATTTTTTATATATATATATAAAATATATATATATATATATATATATATATATACATATATATATATATATATATACATATATATATATGTATGTATATATATATACATATATATATATATATGTATATATATGTGTGTGTGTGTGTTGTATATAATTGTATAAATGCATCAAATATTCATACATGCCTTAAATATATTCTTAAATATCTCAGAATATAGTAAAATGAATTCTTATTTGCTCATGATATTTCATGAAAAACTTTTAATTTTTAAACAAAATATTTCAATAAACTAACTAGCCATCATACATATATAGGACTTTTTTTAGGCTGAAATCCTAAAATTATTAGGTCCTCAATTGTTAATTACATCTCTTTAAAAAGGGACATAATTTATACTTAAGGACAAAGTAATTATAGGATTATACATGAAAATGTTGTACAATATGTATTGTGACAGTATGGTAAAAATACCTTTTTTAAACAAATAAATTAAAAGATGAATGAATTTCATAAGACAGCAGATGCTTTTCAGATGACACCCTATTTCAGCATTATTATGCGTATATATGTCTCAGAAAATATGCGTATGCAAATGCATATTATTTCCCACTTCATTGTTGTTAACGATTTTTTTTATAATTTAAATTTCCACAAATTCTTCACACTTTGATTATTTCTCTAAGAAACTGTAAATAGGACAAGAAACTGTAAATCTGAGTAATTCTCTGAGAAACTGTAAATCACCCCATCAATTTCTACAGTATCATTTTACTCTCTGCCGGTGCTAATTACCTGGATTCCCGGAAGATTGCAATAAATTATCTCACTCATCGACTCCACCCAAACTAATTATTGATGATTGTCTGTCAATCAAATATTCGCGGTCATATTTTTATAAACAGTCACTTTCTGTCAATGTTCTTCTGATTTTTCTATATAAAACAGTTATATTACCGATTTTTTTTTCAGTTCTATATCTTACCGATTCTATCGGAATACATCGCTAGATGAGTTTTTGACATGGATCCAGTTATCTAAAGAACAAATATAACATTGTTTATATGAAATATGCATGACTTTATAAAGCTATTCTCGAGATTTTATAATTAATATCTTTGAAGTTTTAATAAATAATTGATTTTAAGTTTGTTACGTTTTTTAGTTTTACTTATTTCACACACTGTTATTGTATATTTTGTATAAATACTTTTCTTTTTTGATCTGCCGATGTAATTCTAGACATGTAGCCTTTTGGTATTCATGTTTGTCAAATGATTTTCAATTTTATAGTCTCAGCTTGGGAGCACTTAGTATCTTAAACAGTTTCTTTCTTCCTTTTTTAAGGGGTTTGAATGGGATTCAAGATTTTGCATAACAAATGTTATACAATTAGATAGCATTATATGAAGTAAATGATAATCTACGTGTAACTAATACTATTGTTTTGCAAAATGGTTGGATTTCTAGTTCATTGCCTTTGTATTGATATGTTGTGTTCGTTATATATGTTCAACACACTTTGAATATTTTCTAATAATTCGTAAAATGCTAATTTACATTATAAATTTTGGCACAGCTCATCTGATGACCACGTTGCTAATTTATCATAAGATGTTCTACCAGTGGTAAATAAATTTTTATATTCTGTAACTCAGCACAACAATACTATGTTATTTTCATAACCTATATTCTTACCAATTACATGTTATGGAATTTCCCAATATTCCCTATTGGAATCTTTCATTGATGAACATTTACATGGTCACATATAACGTGACTCGAATTTCCTATCAAAATATGTCCTTTTGCCCAATTGTTATTTATTAGATTTATTCATTGCCGTTCTGAATGAAAAGAATTTTGGATCTTTCATGCTAATGGAATAGGTCGCTGGATTAATTTTGACTTACAAGGAGTGGACAAGTTTTGTTCGGGATGGGACTCGATAGGTAAGGGGTGGCAGAATAGTACAGCATGAAAAAATTCAAGGGAACTGAAAATAAATAATTAGAGCACCCTAAAAGCCTCTTTCTTATTTTTATAAAATTTATTTCTGATCTCTAGATGATTGGTAGTGGTGACTAAAAAAGTGGAGGAAACGACTTGGGAAAATTATGGATGGGACTTGGTTGGTTTGACATACACCCAAAGGATGTTCACTCATACAAATACTATAACGCAATGTCCAGCCAATTCTTAGAAAAAAAAACCTTAAAAGTTTGATGAGCAGCTAATATATTAGAAAATTTTTGCCTCTACATAGCAGTGATCCAGCTGAAGTAGTAGCCTGCTCTCCTACTAATTAATTTTTCAGTATCCTATTCTACCTTCGAAAAAGTTTTTTTTTAATTTCAAAATTTCTATGAATTCTTAAATAAAATTTATAGTTTACAAATACTTTAAAATAAGTCATAAATAATTTTATTTTATTATTAACATTTTATACTTTTGGCATAAAATAATTTCAAATATATATATATATATATATAATTATTATAAAACTATTACTATTATAATTAGTTACAATTAAAGAATTACTACTAAATACTACTTTACAATAAACAATTACTATTGTAAAAAAATTTCTATAGGATTTTGTTTAATCTTAAATTTTACAAACTTTTTTTTTACTAGTATACATTAATTTTCGTGTACATACATGAACAAGAATGGTAAATCATAAAATCTTTCGAAAAAAACCCATTTTAACATCTTGCACAGTTAATGAAATGATCCCATATATACACATCCAAGTCTTCTTATGGATGGGAAATATTTTTTTTTGTTAATGAACTTTATTAACATGTTGAACAATCATCTTTTATTAATTGTGCAACATATAAAAGTGCTTTTTTTTTGTCAGCAATGATTTTATGATAATCATAATTCTGGTTCTCACATGCACATCATAATTAATAAATAATAATAAACAATTTGTTGAATAAAGAAGATTCCCACAGAATTTATGAATGAAACGAATCATTTTTTTCAGCAAAATAAATAATGATATTATGTAATTTTTCATCCTGAGAAAACTCCTTCGATAAAAACCTTAAAAGTTATCTTTAAGGTTCCTAAAATATTTTTAATTGCCTTTAAATCAATTTCCTATAAGAAATATCTCTTTTATGAACTACAAAATTATCAATCCAGCCTTTTCAGACTAAACAGAAATAAATCATATTCATTCAAGTTTCGTTTGCAACCTTTTATCAAAATGAAAAATAGTTACTTGATTCAAATTTAATTTTCTTTGTTCTTGTTAATTTCTATAATATTTGTAAACAATAATTAAAAAGTAACAGATTCATTTCCCAAAAGTGAACGAACATTTCCATTAACTTAATTAGTTTCTATTATTCAAAATGATTTTCTAATACTACATCTTCCCACCATCTGTTATTTTTCATAAACTCTATTCCGACAAATCTATTCGTTTTGATGCCGAGTTATTTGCATCGTTGATTGGATTGGCTTTACAAAGCCGTTCATTACCAGGTAAAAACAACTTTTTCGATAGCAGGAATTATTGCGGAAAATATTCAAAAGTATGATTTTATCTCAGCAAAAGCCTTTAATGTATCGTGGACGGGGAATGTAAATTCGATGTGCATATATTTATATTCGGTGACCGTAATGCTTAAGAAAATGTTATGCCGTTTTAGATCGATAAAGCAGCCACGGTTTATTTAAGGCATGCCGCCCGTTCTACTTTTAAAAGGAATCGGTTTTGAAAGCTTTAAAAATCTCTTAATCCATTCCTTAGATCAAAAGTTTTCAACGTTATTTTTTTTGTCGTTTTTTTATATCCTTTTTCGGAATTTATTTATTTTTTCCTCTCTCTCTCTCTCACGATTTACTTTGAATTTTTGATTTCTCCTGCTTTGCATTAAATTTCGAGATTATAAACGAGTAATGGATACAATTTGCATAATGGAACTTAACTGAAAAGACAGTAGCAGAAGAATGCGATTACTTCTTTAAATATAAATATAACTCTGTTAATGGAGTTGTTAAAGAAAATTGTAATAAAACTGGGCTTTCAAGGGATACATTTAAACTTTCACTTGTATTTCGCTAGGATGCAAATGCAGTTCTTATAAGAAAAACGACACTTTTAATTCCTCACTAAGCACAGATTCTTTTGCATAGAATCTTAATCTGCACAATAAAAAGTCTAAGAATCGACTCAAACGATTTTATATTATTGAATTTAAAAAATCATTATTAAAATCTATATAATTAAAATATTTATCAATAAATAAAAAATATCTATTAATAAATATTTATCAAATTTTCGATATAAATTCAATCTGAATTAAGAATTTAATCTATATTTCCATTATGATGCCAATTTTGCTCACTTTTATCTAACGGTTATCCGAAGTGTCCATAAATTACAGGTTGATATAATATGTTTAGAATTCAAGGTATATATATATATATATATAAATTGAATTAACTGTAATGAAACTTAAGACATTCATTAGTGAAATTTGCTGAGGAGGGTCAATAAAGAACAAAGATCTTTACCACCATAAGAAAAAAATCTTATTTTAAAATCAAATCTTATTCCTATGTTTAGAAATTTTTTTTTTTTAATTTTTACACATTATTCACATTAGTATCAAAAATATTAGGTCCTCATGAGCCAAAATGATTTTAATGTTTCAAAGAATCGTAAAAATTACAAATATTGTTATGCAGTTATTGTTATATTTAGGAGAAATTTAAAATAGTACTTTATGTTGTATTTTAACTAAAATAAGCGAATATTATAAAAATATCCTCAAAATGTGATAATATAAATACATGATATACGTCTTGTGTCATGAAATGAGAAATTTCTTATGTTCTTTTTTTACTACATTTTCACCAAATAATGACTTTTTTTGTGACACCACAAAAATTTAAAATTTTTGCTTTGATGCCTACAATCCCATATTTTTTTAACGAAAATATCAGTTCCATCGAAATTCTAAAGCAATAACAGGAAAGGAAATGTCATTTTGCATTAACCGAGGTAGTACAAGAAATGACAGGTGTCATAGTCGATTTAAAACTTCTTACTAAAAATTTTTCTTATTCACTTCTTAAAAAAGAAAATAAGGTTCTTGGAAACAATTTCAGGACAATAAAAGTTCCCTGCAGCAATGAAAATTGCAAAAAAAAAAAAAAAAAAAAAAAAAAAAGAACCACACCTTTCTGAGCATGAAGACAAAGAACTAACATAACAGAAAGGGAATTCACAGCTAACCCTGCAAGATCTTCCTCTCTTACCAAGGCGTTTCAACTATTTCTGGCAATCTCATGCCATTTCTGTCCCCGAAATCTGATTATCTTCTTCTCCCCTTCCTGCATCACCCCACAAAAGAACGCCTATAACACCCTGGGACACCTTTTATCTCCCCCAAGTATGCCCTGGTGGAGTTCCCTATGAAGAATGGATTGTGCCCTCCCTTCTTAGGGAGGCTGCCTTCAATCAGGAAATCTTTCCCTTTCATCCACATTCCGCCATCCGCAAAATTTTCCGGATCGCAGAATCGGTCCAGAACGAATGCAGGAAGAAATAAAAAAAAGGAAAGACAGAGAGGAAGAGAAATATAGTTTAAGATAAAGAAGTAGGTATTCTTAAGAGGGATGATATCTAGTCGTGTAGGGGTGGGGGGGGGTGATCTAATCTTTGAAGTAGATATCTAGATTAATTTCCGTTGGGATGAAGTCATAGTGGATCGTGGTGCGATTTCTATTAGAGTTCCCATTATTTTATATTGTGTTTAAAATCACTAGATCTTTATAATGGAATTATCGATTAATGAAAAAAGATGTGGTATGAAGGCTTCTAACAGATTATGTATAGTTAAAAAATTATTAATGAAAATAGTAAAATAAATTTAAATAAAATTTTGAATTTCTTACGCCAATATGTCAATTATTCAAAGTAATGGGTGAAACGCCGACTGTTACACCAACAAATGTTATTCAAATGAAAATATATTATACATTAATAAACATGTTCCATGCAATTAATTTTTTAGAATAAAGTGTTTTCATTAAATGGAAGCATGTCCTATTCGTGTTAATGTAAGCCTGGTGGCATCCTCCCACTGGTGGAATCTTGTATTGTGGCATCCTTCCACGGGTGTCTACCATTGCACTAGTGGCATCTTTCAACTGGTGGCATTTGTGTTGTGGCATCCATTGCACTAATGGAATTTTTCCACTGGTGACATCCATTGAATTGTGGCATCCTCCAATGGTGGCATCCATTGCACTAGTGGCACCCTTACACTGGTGGCATTAATTGCACTAGTGGCATCTTCAACTGCTGACAACCATTACAGTCATTGTTTTCAAAAACCAATAGACTCGATGGCATTTGTAACAATGTGTGTATCTACCCTTTGGTACCTAGAATCCTTGTGTTGGCATGGATGTTTGTGAGTGGTTCGGAATCCACGTTATACTGTAGGTCCCGATCTGTTTAGCCCGACCTATTTAGCCGAATCAAGTCTGTTTAACATTAACAGAATACTAGCCGGATGAGAGGATGTCAAGTCTTCTATTTTTCTGGATTTCTAGATTTTAGTATTCGATGAAAATTGACTTTTATAGGTCACATTGCACAAACTCAGAAATCATTGTAGAAAATTTGTACGTCAATCGTAAGCGCATTCGATGTCATTGAATATAAATTTTTTCAGATTACCTTAGAAATTCTATATATGCCACTAATGTATAACCAACATCCTAATGTATAACTGAGTTCATAGCTTTAACTTCAAACAATAACCAGAAATTATGGCCCAATGATAATTGAAATTTGTTAGCTGAGAGGCTAGCGTTCTAGCGCTAGTTGCCACCGGTTTCGGGTTCGTGTCCTGGCGGTGTCATGGATATTTGCAATACTTCAAAATCCACTTTTAACAATAGATCCCTATCTAATAGCATTGACGTTGGGCCTCAACCCTACCCTGTAAAAACAAAAAGTCTTAATTTTCGAAATCTGCCTGTAGGCAGACGGCCTTGACCCATCATGGGGCTATTGTGCCCCTGCTGCTGATGATAATTGAAATATAAATTGGTTACGTATTATGAATCATTAAATCATAAAATTAAACAATCATAACATAATATTGTAATAAATTAATAATGTTAAATAATAACCCTAGCAAAATCAGTTTTTTTTTAAAAATTATATCATTAAAAATTTATATAATTTAAAGCAATTTATATCACTGCTACAACTTGCTTCCTCAACTTTAAGATCTCAATTACCTTATTTATCAGAAATTTATCCATATAATGAAACATCCATTAGCAACGGTCTGAGATATCAATACATTGTTGTTGTTTTTTTTATCTCCTAAATTCTTCGCAGAGATAACCGAATGCAAGATCGGTGTAGCGGGAAATTCAAGTAAATGCGGTGCGGCGAAAACTACGCGATCATTGGGGGGAAATGAAGCGAATTACTAAATGCGGCGGATGTGAATACAGATAATATTAAATATGGCCCCATTATAATAGTATGGGCCATGATAGTAGTAATTATGGCACCGTGATAATAGTATGGGTCATGGTAATAGTGATTATGGCCCCATGATAATTGAAAGTTGTTAGCCAAGTGACCAGCGCTCTATGCTACAAGTTTCGGGTTCGAGTCAAGGTGTTAGCATGGATGTTTGTAGAGGTTAGGAATCCACTTTAAACAGTACGCCCATGATCTTAGAGCTTTGGATTTAAGGTTAACAACCCTACCGTGTAAAAAGAAAGCATCATATGTCTCGAAATCGTGGGCAGACAGACTTGGCCCAACATAGGCATGTTGCGAAACTGACGATGATGATGATGATAATTGAAATGTCAATTGGTTTCGTATTATGAATCATTAAAACATATAACAAAACAATCATAACATAATCATAATATTGTTAACAAATAAACAATCAATAATAATATTAATCGTAATAATAATAATAATAATAATCGTAATAATAATAATAATCGTAATAATAATAATAATAATAATCGTAATAATAATAATAATAATCGTAACTTCATAATTTAACTTAAACAATCCATATGAGTTTAACTAAAATTATGATTTATATACACATTTATAATTACATATATGATCTATCATTTTCTGAACCAAACTTGATTCCTTTAAATTTAAAATCTCGATTAACTTATTCATCAGAAATTTATTCATGCAATGGATCAGCCATTAGCAACGGTGTGAGATATCAATAAATTGGGGGGAATTACTAGGGAGGTTTCCTCAGAAATGAAGCGAATCGCTAAATGCGGCGGATGTGACCACAGATCGAATGCCTTTACGGCCAATCGCTTCGTGGTCCCAATCTCCTGCCCCCCTCCCCCCCAACCAATTTCCCCGTCCTTCCTTCCAATCCCCACGCCTTCCTCTTAATTCTTCTGCTCCCTCCGTTCTTTTTCTCTTTTCATTTTTTCTCTTTCTTCAGGTGAATGAGCAATCCGGCTTAAAGAAAGTCAAAGTTCCGTAAGGCAGACGAAGAAGAAGACAGAAAGCAGATTCTACAAGGAAGAAAGAAGAAGAGAAAAAAAAAGTTAATTTCCTTTTAAAGAAATTAGAGGAAATTTAATTAAAGCAATCTTTCTGGAGTTCGAATTTCACGCTGAACTGAATAACATTTTTTTTTTCATTTTTATTATTATTTTTCTTTTAAGTAAGGACTTTTCTTCAATTTCGTGTTGGACATTCAACGATGCATTAGTGGAAATTTTAAGGAGAAGTTTCTTCAAATTGATTCGAAAGACTAAGCCTAAATTGAAGTAAAAGAAACCTGTCTTTTAAGTAATACTTTAATTGAATCGATTAAATTTAAAAAAACCTCAAGGATTACTTAATCCATCCTTGTTTTGCTTCTGTAGCGTAACTGTAACTCAATTCAATTTCGTTTTTATTTAGTGAAATAAAAGTGTTAAGTTGTAAATTAAGAATTTTTTGTATGTAATCATTTTGAATCATTTTTTCTCTGTCTTCAAGCCTTTATTTTGTATGACTACGATTTTATTTGTGCCCCATGAATTGAATTATCTCTAAATCTGACATAGCGGTATAACTAATTTTATAACAATTATATAATTTGTCAATTTCTGAGTTATAAATTTAAACTATTTTATTTTTTGCACAATAGAAGTTTGAATTATTATATTTTTAAATTTAGTTTTATGTTCATTAAAATTTTTTTAAATTTATTTTACGATGATGCTAATTTCGATATATTTGATATCTAAGTTTTTAAAGACTGATTGATTTGATATATGATGATTTTAATATATAAGTTGTTAATATTGCTCTTATATTCAGATTGATGAGAATTTCGGTGACATAATAACTTAACACTTTCTGATGGCCAAGTGGCTGGCGCTCGGTACCACAGGTTTCGGGTTCGAGTTCCGGTTGTGCCATGGATGTTTTTAGTGGTTTGGAATCCACTTTAAACCACTCGTGCAAGTACTTTAAACAGTAGGTCCCGGTCTAACATTATCGTAGCGTGTTGCGGGGGTATTGTTACTCTGTCTTCAAGCTACACGCACTCCTGAGTAGTGCTAAGTGAGTAACATCGGTGCAGCGTTTGCCTTAAGCCATCACAGACAACTGCCTAAAGTGTTTGCCAGCTGCATTAGAAAATTTTTTTTTTAAGTAACTTAACATTAATTATATTACAATTAGGTAATTTATGTAAGCTCAAATTTTTAAAGATCTTATATATATATGTTCATATATATATGTATATACTAGGATTTATGTAATAATTTTAATATTAATTAATTTTTTAATTTTTCCTACAGTAAATTTAATACCATTTAAATATTCTAAATTATCATATACATTTTTTATACATCATTACTAATGATTATGTATGTATATATAGTTACACAAACATTAGTGATGATATTATGTATCTATATATATATATTCATTACTTATGGTATATAGCAAAAACTGCATTTAATTTTCAATATTTAAATAGTATTTAGTTTTTATTGTAGAGAAAAATTAAAAAGCAGTTTACTTTAATTCTAGCTTTAATAGGAACAAAAATTCAAAATTTTAATGTAGAAAGTTTTCCAAAAATAGATGTAAATGTTTTATAAATATTGCTAAAAAATTTTTTTGTTTAATTTTATGTATCTTAAATGCATTTTACTTCATACATTTAATTTTCTGGACATGAAAATACTGTATTTTGTAGTATCTTTTTTAATAAAAGGTATTATTTTTCTTTATCAGTAAATTCGGAGATACAATTGTACATGAATAGATATTCTTTGTAATATTCTTCTTATTCTGTTTTATGATTAATTTATAGCAATAATTCTCTTTTCGAATGTACATAGAAAACAACAAAAAATGTCAAAAATATTTTTGCAATTTCTTAAAATTGTGTTCTTTGACTTTTTTATTCTGCAGATTAAGATTCTATTCAAAAGAATCAGTGCTCAGTCAGGAATTAAAAATGTCATTTTTCTTACAAGAACTGCATTGATAAATACAAGCGAAAGTTTAAATGCATCCCTTCAAAGCCCAGTTTTATTACAATTTTCTTTAACAACTCCATTAACAGATTTATATTTTTATTTAAGGAAGGAACTGCCTTCTTCTTCTGCTACTGTCATTTCAGTAAAGTTCCATTATGCAAATTGTATCCATTCCTCGTTTATAATCTCGAAATTTAATGCAAAAGACGAAAGAGAAAGCAAAAATTCAAAGTAAATCGTGAGAGAAAGAGAGGAAAAAATAAATAAATTCCGAAAAAGGGTTTAAAAAAATAACGATGAAAACTTTTGATCTAAGGAATGGATTAAAAGATTTTTGAAGCTTTCAAAACCGATTCCTTTTAAAAGCAGAACGGCATGCCTTAAATAAACCGTGGCTCCTTTATCGATCTAAAACGGCATAACATTTTCTTAAGCATTACGGTCACCGAATATAAATATATGCACATCGAATTTACATTCCCCGTCCACGATACATTAAAGGCTTTTTGCTGAGATAAAAATCATCCTTTTGAATATTTTCCGTAATAATTCCTGAGTATCGAAAAAGTTTTTTTTACCTAGTAATGAACGGCTTTGTAAAGCCAATCCAATCAACGATGCAAATAACTCGGTATCAAAATGAATAGATTTGTCGGAATCGAAAAATAACAGATGGGAGGAAGATGTTGTATAAGAAAATCATTTTGAATAATAGAAACTAATTAAGTTAATGGAAATTTTCGTTCACATTTGGGATATGAATGTGTTACTTTTTAATTATCATTATTTACAAATATTATAGAAATTAACAAGAACAAAGCAAAATAAATTTGAATCCCGTAACTATTTTTCGTTTTGATAACAGTTTTCAATTGAATCTTGAATGATAATGATTTCTTTTTATTTAATTTTTAAAAAAATGTGATGACAATTTTGAAATTCGTTCATAAAAAAGATATATCAAAGAGAAAATTGTTTCAAAGTAAGTGCCCAAAAGTAAGACCAATTATGTTTTTTCAAAAACTCTTTATTTATTATTCCAAATGTCTTTCATCGATTTCAAATAACACAATGCACTTATGCCAAATTTGTTTCCAATCCTCAATGCGTGCTAAAAAGTCATCGGCAGGGATGGCCTTTAAAGCGCGCGGCAATACACGTTGAATCTCTTCATCGACTCAAAATGATGTTCCCGGAGTGATCTTTTGAGTTTAGAGAATAGCCAGAAGTCGCCCGGTGTGTGTACGGTTGTTGTGGAACGATATGGGTTTCAGTTTTGGGCGAAAACATCACGAAAATCAATGCAGTATCAGCTGGCGCATTCCGTGTTTTCGGTACAAAACGGGCTTTGTAGCGTTTCAGACCCAAAGCGTAATTGGCCGATCCTTTTGAAATTCCAACATCATCAGCAAGGTCTCTAATTGTAAATTCAAGGTTTGCAAGCCCCAAATCTTAAAATTTTTGGACGTTGGCTTCGTCGGTGGAGGTTGTCTACCGGCTTTTCCGTTTTGTTGACGGCTGTTCCGATATAGGAATGCTAACCGAATGCCTTTTGCAACATTTCTCAAAGAAAATTTAATGCAAGGTCTTTGCTCAATTAATTCAGACATTTCAAAAATCGCTGGGATCAGTTTTAGTGTCTCACAAAGCCAAGCGTAACTCAAACACTAATGAACATTTTGGCGTCAAATTTCAGACAGATGTCAAGGACAATGCCATTAACCTAAAAAAAAAAAAAAAAGTGAAATTCCATAAGCCACGGGAATTTTAAATTTAAAATTGTTCTTACTTTTTGGGCACAGTAGCATATAAGGTTTTTATATTAGAATTTTTTCTTGATGAAAAATTACAGCATCTATGGACCTATGTTATCCAAACCACTTCAAGCATCCATCACAGAGAGACTCGAACCCAAAAGCTGTGTTACCGACCACCAAAGAGTTAGTCACTCAGCCATCAAGCCATAAGAGCAATATTAGCATCTTATACATTAAAATCATTATGTATCAAATCAATCAATCTTTGAAAACTTATATATATCTATATATATAATGTCGGGGCCTGAATGGTCGAGTGGCTAGCGCTATGGCGCTCGGTACCACAGGTTTCGGGTTCGAGTTCCGGCGGTGCCATGGATGTTTGTAGTGGTTCGGAATCCACTTTAAACCGTAAGTCCCGGTCTAACACGATCGTAGAGCGTTGTGGAGAATGACATATTAAAAATAAGGAAAAACTAACTGTTCATATATATAATGATTAGGGGATTATAGTCCTTGTTGCTTCACATCCCCATATACCACTTCATTCATCATCATCGTAATATATAATCTTTAGTTAAATTTATCACCAATATATCAAAATGGGCACATCATATATTTTTATAAAATTAGTTACGCAGTTATGTTAAATTTATAGATAATTTAATTCATAAGACACGAAATCATCTTGCAAAATAGACGCATATAAATTCAATGTGAGTGCATACAAAAATTTCTTAATTAACAACTGAAACACTTTTATGGTATTTCATTATATAATAACGAAAATGAATTGAATTACCGTTTATTATGCGATAGAGACACGAAACAAGAGTGGATTAAGTAATACTTGAGGTTATTTTAAAACTTAATCAATTAAAGTATTACTTAAAGAGAATTTTATTTTACTTCAATTTAGGCTTCAGTCTTTCAAATCAATTTGAAGAAAGTTCTCCTTAAAATTTCAACTAATATCATCGCTGAATGTCCAACACAAAATTGAAAAAAAATCCTTACTTAAAAGAAAAACCATAATAAAAAGAATTCTTCAGTTCAACTTGAAAATATCATGTTTATTAGCAAGAATTGGGTTATTTCTCTAAAATTTTCATCAATATGAATATAGGAACAATATTAACAACTTATATATTAAAATCAATCATATCAATCTTTAAAGACTTATATCAACCTACATATCAGCATTATATCAGAATGGACATCATCGTAAAATTCGTCAGGCAAAATAGATGCATGCAAATTCAAAATGACTACACAAAATTTTCTTAATTAACAACTGAAACACTTTTAAGGTATTTAGCTAAATAAAAACGAAATTGAATTGAGTTACCGTTTACTGTACGGCACAGACACAAAACAAGAGTGGATTAAGAAATTCATGGTTTTTTTTTAAAACTTAATCGATTCAATTAAAGTATTACTTCAATTAAGGCTTAGTCTTTCAAATCAATTTGAAGAAACTTCTCCTTAAAATTTCAACTAACGCATCATTGAATGTCCAACACAAAATTGAAGAAAAGTCCTTACTTAAAAGAAAAATAATAATAATGAAAAAAAAATTCTTCAGTTTATGTTTTTGGGCAGGAAGTGAGTTATTTCGTCAACACTTTAATCAAACTTAATATAAGAGCAATATTAACAACTTTATTAAAATCATCATATATCCAATCAATCAATTTTTAAAAACTTGTATCAACCTATATATCAGCATTATATCAAAATGGGTATCATCGTACAATAAATGAAAATAATTTAACAGAACGTATAACCAATTTAAATATATAATGATTTAAACTTCTATTGAGCAAAAAATAAAATATTTTAAATTTATAACTGAGAAATTGAAAAATTATATAATTGTTATAAAATTAGTTCACTGTTATGTCAGGTTTAGAAAAAAATCATAGTCATACAAAATAGACGCATATAAATTCAAAATGAGTACATACCAAAATTTCTTAATTATCAGCTGAAACACTTTTACGGTATTTCACTAAATAAAAACGAAATTGAATTAAATTACCGTTTACTATTCCATGCAGACACAAAACAAAAGTGGTTCTAGTGGTAACAAAAGTGGTAATTGTAGAGGTTTTCTTTAAAACTTAATCGATTCAATTAAAGTATTACTTAAAGACAGTTTTATTTCACTTCAATTTAGGCTTAGTCTTTCGAATCAAGTTGAAAAAAGGTTTCCTTGAAATTTCAACTAATGCATCGTTGAATGTCCAACACAAAATTGAAGAAAAGTTCTTACTTAAAAGAAAAATAGTATTTAAAAAAATTCTTCAATTCAACATGAAAAAATGTTTATTGGCAGGAATTGAGTTATTTCGTCAAAATTCTCATCAGTCCGAATATAAAAGCAATATTAATAATTTATATATTAAAATCGTCATATATCAAATCAAACAATCTTTAAAACTTATATCCACCTATATATCAGCTTTATATCAAAATGGGTAACATCGAATCCAAATTTAAAGATTTTAAAATGAACCTAAAACCAAATTAAAAATATAATAATTATAACTTCTATTGTGCAAAAAATTAAATAATTTAAATTTATAAACGAGAAATTGAAATTTTATATAAATTTTATAAAAGTAGTTACGCCAAATTTAGAAATAATTTAATTCATTAGACACAAAAACATCATGCAAAATAAATGCATACAAATTCAAAACGAAAGATTCAAACACAGAACGAAAAGAAATTTCAAACAGAATATTACATACAAAATTATTATTCGTGCATACAAAAATTTCCTTATTTATAATCTAACACTTTTATTTCACTAAATAAAAACGAAATTGAGTTGAGCTACCGTTTACTGTACGATAAAGACACAAAACAAGAGTGGGTTAAGTAATTTTTGAAGTTTTTTTAAACACTTAATCAATTCAATTAAAGTATTACTTAAAAGGCAGGTTTCTTTTACTTCAATTTAGGCTTAGCCTTTCAAATCAATTTGAAGAAAGTTCTCCTTAAAATTTCAACTAATGCATCCTTGAATGTCCCAACACAAAATTGAAGAAAAGTCATTACTTAAAAAAGAAAAATAATAATAATGTAAAAAAATATATATATATTCTTCAGTTCAACGTGAAATTCGAACAACAACTCCAGAAAGATTACTTTAAATAAATTTCATCTAATTTCTTTTCCAAGGAACAGAACATTTTTTTTTCTCTTCTTCTTTCTTTCTTCCTTGTAGAATCTGCTTTCTCTCTTCTTCTTCTTCTACGTCTGCCTTACGGAACTTTGACTTTCTTTAAGCCAGATTGCTCATTCACCTGAAGAAAGAGAAAAAATTAAAAAGAAAAGAAAAAAGAAAAAGAACGGAGGGAGCAGAAGAATTAAGAGGAAGGTTTTGGGATTGGAAAGAGTGACGGGGAAATTGGTTGGGGGGAGGAGACTGTGACCACGAAGCGATTGGCCGTAAAGGCCTTCGATCTGTGGTCACATCCGCCGCATTTACCGATTCGCTCCATTTCTGTGGAACCGAAGTAAGTGTTCTCCCAAGTAATTCCACCCCGATGATCACATAGTTTTCGCTGCGCCACATTTACTTACATTTCCCGCTGTACCGATCTTGCATTCGGTTATATCTCTGAAGAATTTAGGAGATAAAAAAAGTCTATAGTTTATTGATAGCTCAAAGTTAAGGAAGCATTTTGGTTCAAAAAATGTTAGATCATGTACATAATTATAAATGAATATGTGAATCATAATTTCTGTCAAACTCATAAAGATTGTTTATGTTAAATTATTATGTTATGTTTATTTGTTAGCATCATTATTGATTGATTATTTGTTAGCATCATTATTGATTGATTATTTGTTAACAATATTATGATTATGCTATCATTGTTTAATTGTATATTTCAATTATTCATAATACGAAAACAATTTACATTACAATTGTCATCATCATCATCAGTGCCGCAACATCCCCATGATGGACCAAGTCTGTCTGCCTACTGACAGATTTCAAGACATAAGATGCTTTCTTTTCCCGAAGTAGGGACTTCAGCCCAATGCTCAACGGTCATGTTACAGCAGGACCTATGGTTTAAAATGGATTCCGAACCACTTCAAACATCCATGGCACCTCCGGAACACGAACCCGAAACCTGTGCCACCGGGCGCCAAAAAATTTAAATTATCATTGGGTCATAATTCCTAATTTGAAATAATTTAATTCATCAGACATAAAAAAAACATGTAAAATAAATGCATACAACTTCAAAATCAGTACATACAAAACTTTCTTAATTAACAACTGAAACACTTTTATGGTATTTCACTAAAGAAAAACGAAATTGAGTTGAGTTACCGTTTACTATGCGATGCCGACACAAAACAAGAGCAGATTAAGCAATTCTTGAGTTTTTTTAAAAATTTATTTGATTCAATTAAAGTATTACTTCAATTTAAGCTTAGTCTTTCAAATCAATTTGAAGAAACTTCTTTGACTTTCTTTAATAGATCATTCAATGTCCGACACAAAACTGAAGAAAAGTCCTTACATAAAAAGAAAAATAATAATAATAATAATAAATATTCTTCAGTTCAGCGTGAAATTCGAACTCCAAAAAAAAAAAAGATTACTTTAATTAAATTTCATCTAATTTCTTTCCAAGGAACAGAATTTTTTTCTTCCCTTCTTCTTCTACTTACTTCCTTGTAGAATCTGCATTTCTCTTCTTCGTCTGCCTTACGGAACTTTGACTTTCTTTAGCGAGATTGCTCATTCACCTGAAGAAAGAAAAAAAATGAAAAAAAGAAAAGAAAGAAAAAGAAGAACGTCGGGAGGAGAAGAATTAAGAGGAAGGTTTGGGGATTGGAAAGAGTGACGGAGGAATTGGTTGGGAGGGAGGGGGTGGTAGAGATTGTGACCACGATGCGATTGGCTGTAAAGGCATTCGATCTGTGGTCACATCCGCCGCATTTAGCGATTCGCTTCATTTCTGAGGAAACCGCATTTACTTGCATTCCCCGCTGCACCGATCTCGTATTCGGTTAGCTCTGTTGAAGAAATTAGGGGATAAAAAAAAGATCAACAATTTATTGATATCTCAAACCGTTGCTAATTGCTGATACATTAAATGGATAAATTTCTGATGGAGAAGGTAATTGAAATCTTAAAGTTAACGAAACAAGTTTTTTTTTAAAAAATGGTAGATTATATACATAGTTATACATGTCTATATAAATCATAATTATTGTTAAACTCGTAGGGGCTGTTTATGTTAAATTATTATGGTAAAACTATGTTATGATTGTTTACTAACGTTATTATTGTTTGAATATATATTAGCATTAATATGATTATGTTATGATTGTTGAATTATATGATTTCAATGATTCATAATACGAAACCAATTTACATTTCAATTATTATCATCATCATCATCAGTGCGCAAATGCCCTACGGTGCCTACTGGCAAAATTCGAGACATAAGATGTTTTCTTTTTAAGCGTTTTGTCAGCCGACACCCAACGCTCTACAGTCATTTTAGACAGGGACCTAAGATTTAAAGTGGATTCCGGGCCATTACGCCGGAACTCGAAACCGAAGCCAATAGAGCCAGAGATCCAACAATTTTCAAAATTCATTGCGCCGTAATTCTTAGTTATTTGTTGAAGTTAAAGTTATGTACATAGTGATGGCTTAGGTTGTTAGTAATACATTGTTAGTAGCTACAGAATTGCAAAAAGTGATAGTCAGTGTCATCTAATTTGCTTACGAATAGCTTATGAATTATCCACAATAACTCTGTCAAATTTAGTTAAGATAAATTAATTCATAAAACACAAAAATTACTATCCATTCAAAACAGACGCATACAAATTCAAAATGAGTACAAACAAAAATTTCTTAATTAACAACTGAAACACTTTTATGATATATCATTAAATAAAAATTGAAATTGAATTCAGTTACCGTTTACAACGCGATACAGACCCAAAACAAGAGTGGATTAAATAATTCTTGAGGTTTTTTAAACATAATCGATTCAATTAAAGTATTACTTGAAAGGCAGTTTTCTTTTACTTCAGTTTAGGCTTAGTCTTTCAAATCAATTTGAAGAAACTTGTCTTTAAAATTTGAACTAATACATCGTTGAAAGTCCGACACAAAATTGATGAAAAGTCCTTACTTAAAAAAGAAAAATAATAATGTAAAATCAAAAAAAAACAAAAACAATTCTTCAGTTCAGCGTTAAATTCGAACTCCAGAAAGATTACTTTAATTAAATTTCATCTAATTTCTTTCCAAGGAACAGAACATTTTTTTTCCTTCTACTTCTTTCTTTCTTCTTTGTAGAATCTGCTTTCTCTCTTCTTTGTAGAATCTGCTTTCTCTCTTCTTCTTCTTCGTCTGCCTTACGGAATTTCGACTTTCTTTAGCTCTGATTGCTCATTCACCTGAAGAAAGAGAAAAAATGAAAAAAGAAAAGGAAAAAGAAAAAAGCGGAGCAGAAGAATTAAGAAGAAGGTTTTGGGACTGGAAAGAGTGACGGCGAAATTGGTTGGGAGAGGGAAGGGGGTGGAGGAGATTGTGACCACGAAGCGATTGGCCGTGAAGGCATTCGATCTGCGGTCACATCCGCCGCATTTAGCGATTCGCTCCATTTCTGAGGAAACCCCCCCAAGTAATTCCCCCCAATGATCACATAGTTTTCGCTGCGACACATTTACTTGCATTTCCGCTGCACCGATCTTGCATTCGGTTATCTCTGTGAAGCATTTAAGAGATATAAAAAAGGTCAACAATTTATTGATATCTCAAACCGTTGCAAATGGCTGATCCATTATATGGGATAAATTTCTGATGAAGAAAGTAACTGAGATCTTAAAGTTGAGGAAACAAGTTTGTTTAAAAAAATGTTGGATAATAATAACATAATTATAATTATAGTAATTATAAATGTCTATATAAATCATTAATTTGTTAAACTCATATGGATTGTTTAATTTAAATTAGTTTGTTAAAATTATGTTATAATTATTATTATGATTTTGGCTAGCGCTCTGGCACACGGTACCACAGGTTTCGGGTTCGAGTTCAGGCGATATCATGGAAGTGTGTAGCGGTTCGGAATCCACTTTAAACCGTAGGTCCCGGTATAATACGTTCGTAGAACTTTGTGGGGGCATTGGTACTCCGCGTCCATAGCTTATCTTCAAGTTACACTCGCCCCTTGGGTAGTGCTAAGTGAGTAACGTCGGTGCAGCCCTTATGACCATAAACATCCCAGGTCTAAGTATTTGCCAACTGCATTAGAAAAAAAATTGATTATTAATTAACATTATTATCGATTGATTTTTTGTTAACATTGTTATGATTGTTTAATTATATGATTCAATGATTCATAATACGAAACTAATTTACCTTTCAACTATCATCATCATTGGCGCAAAAGCCCTAGGGTAAGCCAAGACCTTCTGTCTACTGGCAGATTTCGAGACATAAGATGGGTTTTTTTTTTACGGTACAGGAATTTCAATTCAACGTTCTACAGTCATGTTAGACCGGGACCTACGATTTAAAGTGAATTCCGAACCACTACGAAGATCCAGGCTACCGCCGGAACTCTCACCTGAAAGCTGTGGCACCGAACGCCAGAGCACTAGCCACTGGACCATCAGGCCCTTTATAGCAATATGAACAACTTACATATTTAAATCATTATATATAAAATCAATCAATCTTTATAAACTTATATATTAAATATATATATCAAATAGGTCATCGTACAATAAATTGAAAAATTTAAAATGAACTTAAGAACAATTTAAAAATATAATAATCCACTCGTCTATTGTGCAAAAAATAAAATTTATGAACAAAATATTGTTTAAAGTTATCAATGAAAAATTGAATAGCTATATAATTGTAGAAAAATTAATTATACCGGTTTGCCAAATTTAAGTAAGATAATTTAATTTATAAGACATAAAATTCATAGTCATACAAAATAGAAACATACAAATTAAAAATCAGTACATACAAACATATCTTAATTAACAACCGAAACACTTTTATGGTATTTTACTAAATAAAAACGTAATTGAGTTGAGTTACCGTATACTGTGTGATGCAGACACAAAACAAGAGCGGAAGTAATTCTTGATTAAATAATTCTTGAGGTTTTTTTAAACTTAATAGATTCAATTAGTATCACTTAAAGACATTTTTCTTTTACTTCAATTTAGGCTTAGTCTTTCAAATCAATCTGAAGAAACTTCTGCTTAAAATTTCAACTAATGCATCATTGAATGTCCGACACAAAATTGAAAAAAAGTCCTTACTTAAAAAGAAAAATAATAATAAAATAATATTAAAAAAAATTCTCCAGTTCAGCGTGAAATTCGAACTCCAGAAAGATTACTTTAATTAAATTTCATCTAATTTCTTTTCCAAGGAACGAGAAATTTTTTTTTCTTCCACTTCTTTCTTCCTTGTAGAATCTGCTTTCTCTCTTCTTCTTCTTCGTCTGGCTCACGGAACTTTGACTTTCTTTAAGCCCGATTGCTCATTCACCTGAAGAAAGAGAAAAAAAATGAAAAAGAAAAGAAAAAAGAACGTCGGGAGCAGGAGAATTAAGAGGAAGGTTTTGGGATTGGAAGGAGTGACGGGGAAATGGGTTGGGAGGGGGAAAGAGAGGAGGAGATTGTGACCACGAAGCGATTGGCCGTAAAGGCATTCGATCTGTGGTCACATCCGCCGCATTTAGCGATTTGCACCATTTCTGAGGAAACCCCCCAAGTAATTCCCCCCAATGATCACACAGTTTTCTCTGCACCGCATTTACTTACATTTCCCGCTGCTCCGATCTCGCATTCGGTTATCTCTGTGAAGAATTTAAGAGATGAAAAGAAAAAGTTTCAACAATTTATTGATATCTCAAACAGTTATTAATGGCTGATCCATTATAGGGATAAATTTCTGATGAATAAAGTAATTGAGATCATAAAGTTAAAGGAATGTTAAAGCATAAACAAAATGTTAGATCATAAACATAATTATAAATATGTACATAAATTATAATTTTTGTTAAACTCATAAGGATTGTTTATGCTACTTTGCTATGTTAAAACTATGTTATTTATGCTATTCTGATTAACAATTAACATTATCATTGATTTATTATTTGTTAACAACATTACGATTGCTTAATTATATGATTCAATGATTCATAATACGAAACCAATGTACATTTCAATCATCATCATCATCATGATTATCCGTGGCGCAAAAGCCGTAGGGTAATAAAAGGCCGTCTGTCTATTGGCATATTTCGAGGTATACGATGTTTTCTTTTTACGGCGTATGGATTTCAGCCCAACGTTCTATAATCGTTTTAGACCGGGACCCACGGTTTAAAGTGAATTCCAAACCACTACAAACATTCCTGGCAATGCCGGGACTGGAACCCGAAACCTGTGCTACGGAGAGCCAGAGCGCTAGCCACTCGGCCATTGAGGCCCTTTTTCAAGATTATCACTTAGAATTTGAAAAGTTATATAATTGTTGTAAAATTATTTATGCTGTTATGTGCAATTTATTTATTATAATTTATTAAGACAATTTAAATCAAAAGACACAAAAAGAATCATAATCATGCAAAGTAAATACATATAAATTCAAAATGAGAGCATATAAAAATTTCTTAATTTAAAACTTAATACTTTTATTTCACTAAATAAATACGAAATTGAATTGAGTTACCGTTTAGTACGCGATGCAGACACAAAACAAGAGTGGATTAAGTAATTCTTGAGGTTTTCTTTAAAACTTAATAGATTCAATTAAAAAATTACTTGAAACACAGGTTTCTTTTACTTCAGTTTATGCTGAGTCTTACAAATCAATTTGAAGAAAGTTCTCCTTAAAATTTCAACTAATGCATCATTGAATGTCCGACACAAAATTGAAGAAAAGTCCTTACTTAAAAGAAAAAAATAATAATAATAATGTAAAAAAAAAAAAATATTATTCAGTTCAGCGTGAAATTCGAACTCCAGAAAGATTACTTTAATTAAATTTCATCTAATTTCTTTTCCAAGGAACAGAATTTTTTTTTTCTCTTCTTATTTTTTTCTTCCTTGTAGAATCTGCTTTCTCTCTTCTTCTTCGTCTGCCTTACGGAACTTTGACTTTCTTTAAGCCAGATTGCTCATTCACCTGAAGAAAGAGAAAAAAAAAATAAAAAAGAAAAAAAAAAGAAAAAACAACGACGGGAGCAGAAAAATTAAGAGGAAGGTTTTGGGATTTGAAAGAGTGACGGGGAAATGGTTGGGAGAAGGGAGGGGTGGTGGAGATTGTGACCACGAAGCGATTGGCCGTGAAAGGCATTCGATCTGTGGTCACATCCGCCGCATTTAGCGATTCGCTTCATTTCTGGTGGAAATCCCCCATGTAATTCCCCCCAATGATCCCATAGTCTTCTCTGCTCCACATTTACTTATATTTTCCACTGCACCGATCTGGCTTTCGGTTATCTCTGTTGAAGAATTTAAGAGATAAAAAAAAAGATCAACAATTTATTGATATCTCAAACTATTGCTAATGGCAGATACCTTATATGGATAAATTTCTGACAAAGTAATCGAGATCTTTATGATAAGGAAGCAAGTTTGTTTAAAAAATGTTAGTTAATTATAACATAATTATATTTATAATAGTAATTATAAATGTCTATATAAATCATAATTTTCGTTAAACTCATATGGATTGCTTAAGTTAAATTTTTATTATAAATTATGGTTATTATTGTGACTATGTTTAGGGCCTGATGGCCGAGTGGCTAGTGCTCTGACGCTCGGTACCTCAGGTTCTGTATTCGAATCCTGGCGGTGCAATGAATGTTTGTAGTGGTTCGGAATCCACTTTAAACTGTAGGTCCCGGTAGTTCGCTGTAGGTCCCGGTCTAATATGTTCGTAGAACATTGTGGGGGCATTGTTACTCTGCGTCCATAGCTTATCTTCAAGTTACACGTGTCCCTTGTGTAGTGCTAAGTGAGTAATATTGGTGCAGCCCTTATGGCATAAAAGATTACGGTCTAAGTATATGCCAACTACATTAGAAAAAAAAGAATTATATTATGTTTATTAATTAACATTGGAAAGAAATTAGTTATTAATATTATGATTGTTTAATTTAATAGTTTAATGATTCATAATACGAAACCAATTTATATTTCAAATATCATCATTATCATCATTGGCGCAAAACCCCCAGGGTGAGCCAAGACTGTCTGTCTATTGGCAGATTTCGGGACATAAGAAGTTTCCTTTTTACGGGATAGAGACTTCCGCCTAATGCTCTACAGTTGTTTTAGACCAGTACCAACGGTTTGCCGTGGATTCCGAACCACTACAAACAACCATGTCACTGCCTGGACTTGAACTCGAAACCTGTTGTACCGAGGGCTAGCCACTCGGCCATTCAGGCCCTTGTTCAAAATTATCACTTAGAAATTGAAAGGTTATATAATTGTTATAAAATTATTTATGGCGTTATGTGAAATTTATTTAATATAATTTATTAAGACAATTTAAATCATAATACACAAAAAAATCATAATCATGCAAAATAGATGCATATAAATTCAAAATGAGTATATACAAACATTTCTTAATTAACAACTGAAACCCTTTTATGTTATTTCATTGAATAAAAACAAAATTGAATTGAGTTACCGTTTACTATATGACACAGACATAAATCAAGAGTGGATTAAGTAATTCTTGAGGTATTCTTTAAAAGCCTTAATCCATTCAATTAAAGTATTACTTCAATTTAGGCTTAGTCTTTCAAATCAATTTGAAGAAAGTTCTCCTTAAAATTTCAACTAATGCATGGTTGAATGTCCAACACAAAACTGGAGAAAAGTCCTTACTTAAAAGAAAAATAATAATAATAATGTAAAAAAAAAAAAAAAAAAAAAAATTCTGCAGTTCAGCGTGAAATTCGAACTCCAGAAAGATTACTTTAATTAAATTTCATCTAATTTCTTTCCAAGGAACAGAAATTTTTTTTCTTCTTTTTTTCTTCCTTGTAGAATCTGCTTTCTCTCTTCTTCTTCTTCGTCTGCCTTGCGGAACTTTGACTTTCTTTAGCGGGATTGCTCATTCACCTGAAGAAAGGGAAAAACTGGAAAAAAGAAAAGAAAAAAAATGAAAAAAGAAAAAAAGAATCACTGGAGCAGAGGAATTAAGAGGAGGGTTTTGGGATTGGAAAGAGTGACGGGGAAATTGGTTGGGAGGGGGGGAGAGGAGATTGTGACCACGAAGCGATTGGCCGTAAAGACATTCGATCTGTGGTCACATCCGCTGCATTTAGCGATTCGCTCCATTTCTGTGGAAACCCCCAATTGATTCCTCCCAATGATCGCGTAGTTTTCGCTGCGCCGCATTTACTTACATTTCTCGCTGATCTTGCATTCGGTTATCTCTGTTGAAGAATTTAAGGGATAAAAAAAGATCAACAATTTATTGATATCTCAAACTGTTGCTAAGGGCTGATCCATTATAGGGATAAATTTCTTAAGAGAGCTTGAAGTTAGAGGAAAACGTTTGTTTCAAAACGTGGTAGATCATATACATAATTATAAATGTGTATATAAATCATAATTTTTGTTAAACTCATAAGTGTATGTTAAATTATTATGTTAAAATTATGGTATGATTGTTTTTATGAGTATGTTAGGATTATCAATTAACGTTATTATTGATTGATTATTTAATAACATTATTATGATAATGTTATGATTCTTTAATTATATATTCCAATGATTCATAATACGAAACCAATTTATATTTCGATGATCATCATCATCATGAGTGGCGCAAATGCTCCAGGGTGAGCCAAGGCCGTATGCCTACTGTCAGATTTCGAGACATAAGATGTTTTCTTTTTACGGGGTAGGGATTTCAGCCAAACGCTCCACAGTCATGTTAGACCGGCACCTACGGTTTAAAGTGAATCTTAACCACTACAAATTTGCAGGCCACCGCTGGGACTCGAACCCAAAAGCTGTGGCTCTGAGAGCACAAATACTAGCTAATCAGCCGTCAGGCCTTTTATAGCAACATAACAAATTATTACATATCAAATCAATCAATCAATCTTTAAAAACTTATATATTAAAATTGGAATCATCGTAAATTAAATTTAAAAAATTTAAATGGACTTAATACCAAATTAAATATATAACAATCCAAACTTCTATTGTACAAAATATAAAATTCCAAAACAAAGTATTGTTTAAATTATCACTGAGAAATTGAAAAGTTATATAATTGTTATTAAATTTTGTTATAAGTTTATGTCAAAATTAGAGATATTTAACTCATAATTTATAGAAAAAACCATAGTCATGCAAAATATACAAATTCAACTAGAGTATATACAAAAAATTCTGAATTAATAACTGAAACACTTTTACGGTATTTCACTAAATAAAAACGTAATTGAATTGAGTTACCGTTACAATACAGACGCGAAACAAGAGTGGATTAAGTAATTCCTGAGGTTTTTTTAAAATCTAATCGATTCAATTAAAGTATTACTTCAATTTAGGCTTCAGTCTTTCAAATCAAGTTGAAGAAACTTGCTCCTTAAAATTTCAACTAATGCATCGTTGAATGTTTGACACAAAATTGAAGAAAAGAACTCCAGAAAGATTACTTTAATTAAATTTCATCTAATTTCTTTCCAAGGAACAGAACATTTTTTAACTTCTTCTTTCTTTCTTCCTTGTAGAATCTGCTTTCTCTCTTCTTCTTCTTTGTCTGCCTTGCGGAACTTTGACTTTCTTTAAGCCGGATTGCTCATTCACCTGAAGAAAGAGAAAAAAATGAAAAAAGAAAAGGAAAGCAAAAAGAAAAAGAAAGAAAAAAGAAAGCCGGGAGCCGAAGAATTAAGAGGAAGGTTTTTGGGATTGGAAAGAGTGACGGGGAAATTGGTGGGGGGGGAGAGATTGTGACCAGGAAGCGATTGACCGTAAAGGCATTCGATCTGTGGTCACTTCCGCTGCATTTAGCGATTCGCTCCATTTCTGTGGACCCCCTCCCACCCCCAAGTAATTCCCCCAAATGATCACACTGTTTTCGCAGCGACACATTTACTTTCATTTCCCGCTGCACCGATCTTGAATTCGGTTATCTCTGTGAAGAATTTAAGAGATAAAAATAAAAAGGTCAACAATTTATTGATATCTCAAACCATTGCTAATGGCTGATCCATTATATGGAATACATTTCTGATGAATAAAAGTTAAGAAAGAAATGTTCATAAAGTTAAAATAATGTTAAATGATAAACAAAATGTTAGATAAAAAATGTCAGATCGTAAACATAATTATAAATGAAGATATGAACCATAATTTTTTGTTAAACTCATAAAGATTGTTCATGCTAAATTATTATATTAAAATTATGTTACGAGTTTTATTATGATTATGTTATGATTATTTGTTATCATCATTATTGATTGATTATTTGTTAACAATATTATAATTATGGTATGATTGTTGAATTATATGTTTCAATAATACGAAACCAATTTACATTACAATTATCATCATCATCCTAAGTGACGCAACAGCTCCATGGTGGTCCGAGCCTGTCTGCCTACTGGCAGATTTCGAGACATAAGATGCTTTCTTTTTACAGGATAGGGTTGCCAACCTTAAGTCCAAGGCTCTAATGTCATTTTTGACTTGTACGTACTGCTTAAAGTGGATTCCAAACCACTAGAAACATCCATGGGGACATCGGAACCTGTGTCACTGAGGCATAACGCTAGTCACTCGTTAAACAACTTTCAATTTTCATTGGGCCATAATTCCTAGTTATTTTTTGAAGTTTAAACTATGCACATAGTTATACGCTAGGTTGTTGGTTATAAGTTATGTTGTTGGTTATACATTAGGTTGCTGGCCTTCTTCTGTCTCACGGAACTTTGACTTTCTTCAGCGAAATTGCTCATTCACCTAAAGAAAGAGAAAAAATGAAAAAAGAAAGAAAAAGAAAAAAGAACATAGGGAGAAGAATTAAGAGGAACGTTTTGGAATTGGAAAGAGTGAAGGGGAAATGGATTGGGAGGGAGGTGGTGGAGGAGATTGTGACCACGAAGTGATTGGCCGTAAAGGCATTCGATCTGTGATCACATCCACCGCATTTAGCGATTCGCTTCATTACTGGTGGAAACCCCCGAAGTAATTCCCCCCAATGATCACATAGTCTTCCCTGCGCCAAATTTACTTGCATTTCCCGCTGCACCGATCTTGCATTCAGTTATCTCTGTGAAGAATTTAAGAGATAAAAAAAAGGTAAACATTTTATTGATATCTCAAACCGTTGTTAATCGCTGATCCTATATATGGATAAATTTCTGATGAGATCATAAAGTTAAAGGGAAAAGTTTGTTTCAAAAAATGTGAGGTCATATACATAATTATAAATGTGTATATAAATCATAATTCTTGTTAAACTCATAAGGAGTGTTTATATTAATTTTTTATGTTAAAACTATGTTATGATTGTTATTATGATTATGTTATGATAAATAAGTAACATTATTATTGATTGATTGTTTATTAACATTATTATGGTTATGTTATGATTGTTATGTCATTACTATTCCATGATTGTTTAATTATATTATTCAAAGATTCATAATACGAAACCAATTTACATTTCAATTATTATAGGCTTGTAATTCTTAATTATTTTTTGAAGTTAAAGCTATATACATAGTTTTACGTTAATATATTGATAGCTACAGAATTTCAAAAAGGATGTAAAAAAACTGATAATCAATGTCATCTGATTCGCTTATGACTGGCGTATAAATTTTCCAGAATGGCTGCTAAGGTTGTATCGTATGTCCTATATAGGTGAGTTTTCATCGGATACTAAAATCTCACGTTAATAAATACCAGAAAATCAGAAGACTAATCTCCATTCATTTGGCTAGTGAGGCCTGATGGCCAGTTGGTTAGCGCTCTGCCCTTTGGTACCACAGGCTTCAGATTCGTATCCTGGTAATGGAGGATGTTTATTAGTGGTTTGTGGTGTGTGTAGTGGTATTAATCCCCGTTAAACTGTAGTTCCCGGTCTGATTTGTCTAGAGTGCTCAAAAGGTGACAGTAGAACGACTAAGTAAACCACAACAAACTTTTGGCTAATATTTGAAGTATACCAAATTCTTCAAATTATTAAGACTCAATATGAAGCAAATACCTGACGCCACTAAAATATCTAGTTCATTCAACTTTTAACATCTCCAGCTCTATTGCCCATTTTGGTGATAATAAGTAGACCAATGTGAATTTATGTTTACTTGGTTTTTGCTGTCACACAAACAAGTTTATGGGGATCGTAAACTTATTGCTAGATTGACAAGGCTGGTTTGCTTCACTGGTAGGTAAAGAAGCAAATCTTCGTGATAAGCTCTTACATATAATAATAGGAAAAGGTATTTTTCCCAATGATCAATAAAATTACTAAGATGAGTAAATAATAGTAATAAGATGCATAAGAGTAAGATGATTTAATAAGATGACGAAGACCAATTCTATAAAATCTGTTATAAAATCTTGTAACAGCACATACTCATATGCCTGACATCTTGATGGTTTCGACTAATTACGGTAGAATTTGTTTTACTATTGAATCAAATGAATGAAAAATGGCCGAGTGTCTAGCGCTCTGGCGCTGGTGCCACAGGTTTCGGGTTCGAGTCCCGGCGGTGACATGGATGTTTGTAGTGGTTCGGAATCCACTTTAAGCCGTAGGTCCCGATATAATATGATTGTAAGAGCGTCACGGAGCAGAAATCAGACTTCTACCTACGGGTGCTCCATCAGAACAGAAGCTGCACCCCTCTTCCCTCCTTCCATGAGGGACACGACAACAACAATGAAAAATGTACGCAAAAAATCGAAATACTTCTTGTTTAAGAAGGAACAGAAATATATAAAAAGGACGAACAAAGAGATGAGGGGTAAGCTACAAATTATGAAAATACTTGGATTTAAAAAGAATGACGTATAAATAGGTTTGTCACCATTAATTTAACGGTGCGTGGTCAAAATTAAAGTGCATTTGGATTAAATCTAATTTTATCTAAAATTTCTTAATGACTGCGTTAGTAATGTAGTGATTGTTTGTAGTAGCAGTTTTTGCTCATGTCTTGTATTTTAGCAATTTATGGCTCAAAAAGATTTTAAAAAAATCTGTTTGAATCTCAGACTATTTGAGAAATTTAACTCATTACTATAATTAATTTTGGTAAAGAAAAATATTTGAGCTTCAAAATTAAATAAATAGATTTAAGAGAAAATTAAAATCATAATTTCCAATTCGTTCTTTTAGTAATCTGGGTATTAATCAATGTATTTTTTTCTGACATGAATAGCCTCTTTAACAATCCTCAAAAATTCAATTAAAAATTCAAGAAAGTATTTTTTTTATATATATGCAATTTTACCATGCGTCTGTGAAATATCGAAAATTCTCAAACCAGACAGTCTATTCGACTTCCAAAACAACTTGAAACATGCGATAAGTTAAAAGCGAATCATGCAACTGTCGGAATCGATAAATTGCTAAAAACATAAGTGATTCCATTTCTTTCTCTTCATGTAAATTCAATAACCATTATAAACTTTCATGCACTTTCGGCTTATTATTGGATGACCGGATTACCATTTTTAACTTGCCTTAAAACGTGTAATTGACAAAATTAAGACACATAAAAAATTTATTATTTAACCATGGACATTTTTTGTGAACTACAGAAGTACAACATCATTAATACATTAGCATAATATTATAAATAATATATTACCATATTAAATCATTAGATACAAAATTCCAAAAAAGTTATAAAATAAATAAATAAAAAATAAATATACATCACATACAAAACGTGAAATTTATATTAAAATACGCACGACCGAAAGCGAACAAAAAACATAAACAGATAAATGCATATACACGAACGAATATATACAGTGACTATATATGAACGGACATAAATTACGAATACACATAAGAACGCATAAATATGTACGAATAAACATAAGAACGAATATACACACGACTACATATGAACGAATATATATAAGAACGAATAAACACAACGACTGCATATGAATGAATAAACACAACTACTACATATGAACGAATAAACATAAGAACGTATAAATGTAAACATATATATAGATAAAAACGAATATAAATAACAAAACATGTGAACGAATATAAATAAGAGCGAATACATATGAACGAATATAAATAACGAAGACATATAAACTAATATAAGTAAGGACGAATAGAAATAAGTTTGAATATATATGAACGAATATAAATGATTAAATAGTTAATGATATTGATAAGAATTCACGAATTCCACAAAAGTTAAGAAAAAGGGTTTTTCCTGTAAGAAAGAAATAAGATTGATAGCTAACATTCGAAGATCTTAAAAAAATATATAAATAAAATATTTCATAACAGAAATTTTTTTCTTGAAAGTTGTTGTTAGAGTGATTAGAAAGAGAAATTTATATTAAAATGCACGCGAACGTAAAAAACATAAACATATGAATGCATGTACACAAGAAATAATACACATGAATGAATGTACACAACAACTACATAGTTATGAACAAATATACATAAGAATGAAATATGAACAAATATATGCAACAAATATAAATGAGGAGGCAATTAATAATATTTATAAGAATTTAAGAATTCCACAAGAGTTGAGAAGAAGATTTTTGTCTGAAAGAGGGAAATAAGAAGCATCAGTAAATTTCCGAATTCTTCTTAAAATAAAATAAAGTATTTCAAAAAAAAAATTTATAAGTTGTTGTTAAAGAAATTAAAAAGAGAAATTTAGATTAAAACACCATAAAAAAAAGTTTTTATGAAATTTTAAAGAGATTAAAATGAGAAATTTATATTAAAATACACACCAATATACACGAACAAAAAGCCATAAATAATTAATGCATATACACAAGAACGAATATACACAACGATCACATATGAGTGAATATACACAACGACTACACATGTACGAATATACATAACGAATATATACAATGACATATGAACGACTATATATGACTGTACATGAACGAATATATACAATGACATATGAACGACTATATATGACTGTACATGAACGAATATATACAATGAACGACTATATACAATGACATATGAACGACTATATACAATGACATATGAACGACTGTATATGAACGAATATATATGACTGCGTATGAACGAATATATATGACTGCGTATGAACGAATATGTACAATGACTGTATATGAACGAATATATATGACTGCGTATGAACGAATATATATGACTGCGTATGAACGAACATATATGACTGCGTATGAACGAATATATATGACTGCGTATGAACGAATATATATAATGACTGTACATGAACGAATTACAATGGCTGTATATAAACGAATATACATAACGAATGCATATGAACGAATATAAATGAGGAAACAGTTAATGATATCGGTAAGAATTTACGATATCCACAAAAGTTAAAAAAGAGCTTTTTTCCTGAAATAAGGAAATAAAAGGTATCGCTAAACTTAGGAGACCTTAAAATGAATAAAAAAAGAAGAAGTAGTTCATAAAAAAATTTTTGAATGCAAATTGTTGTTAAAGAGATTAAAAAAAAAATGTTATATTAACGCGAACGTACATGAACTAAAAACATAAACACATGAATGCATTTACACAAGAACGAATACACACGAAGGAATATGCACAACGAATATAAATGAGGAAACAGTTAAACGTTATTGATTAAAATTTACGAATTCAAGAAAAAGGTACGTTAAGAAAAAGTTTTTACCTGAATGAGGGAAATAAGAGGCATCGGTACAATTCGGAGTTCTTCTTAAAATAAAATTAAAATGAAGTAGTTCATAAAAGAAGTGCGATGAAAGTTGTTGTTAAAGAATATTTCTTATAAGTTTTTGATATGGTATTCTTAAAATAGAATATGTTCCATATCATGCATCTCTCTAACAATATAACTGTAACTTTTATTCGATTTGCGATGAAATTTGTAATGATAATCTCAAAATTATCATATTATTTTGAAATCACAAAATTATATGCATTTCGATCTTTTATTAACACTAGTCAAAAATTTCATATGAATTAAGTTTAAAAATTAGTTGCATTCCTCTTTTCATTTAGTATTTATGTAAGATTTCTTTAGATAAAAATTAATTTTCATGAATTTATATAATTTCTTATCTACAAATCCTAATTTGCCATTTTGAATTTTTGTATAAGTATTTACGACAGCTATAGGTCTCATTTATTTGAAAAAATAGGGCTATATCCTAACCATCTGGCTATTTGGCGATCTTTATTTGTTTTTTTTTAAATTTTATTTTATTTGGCGATCTGTATTCTTATTGAATAAAAAAGAGCGCCAATTGGAAATGAATTATTTTTAATAATGAAATTAATTATTTTTTAATTATTAATTATGAATTAGCAAAAGTGAATAAAGATGAAATTCAGGATTATTCATCTTAGTATATTATTCTTTCTAAATAAGAATTTCATCCAAACGTGAATTATAAATTTTCAAATAATCTTTGTTTGTATTTACTGACTGTTAAATTTTTTGGTACTCATGTATCTCCATATTAAAACTCATACATGAAACAGGTGAAAGCATATCTTTCGAAATTAATTCTAGAATTAATTCTAGAAAGTTTATTTTTCAACTTATTTTATCGTTTAAGGAATTATACTAATTTTTAATAATGGCATTATAAAAAGTTATTAAAGATTTAATCATTGATATCTGCCATAATTTCGTATTTAATTCGAAATACAAACCTTCTAAGACAAATATTTATGTTAGATACAATTTTGAACATCACAAAAATTATTTCATACACCTTTCTATTTACTTGACTAATTTCTCATATTTAAGAAGTACAATTTATCTAGATATCTATTTGTATTTATTCTAAATGAAACATTTTCTAATGTTTATTTTTATTATAATGGATCAATATTTAGAAAACAAATTTATGACAGCAATAGATTTCTACGAATTTTTCAATAATTTTAACTTCAAAGTAGATTAAATATTGTTTATTCTAAGAATAAGTTATCCTTTTTTAAATTTCTAGGTTTTTTTTTTTGTATGATTATTATAATTTATTATCATACTCAAAACCACTGCATTTAAAATACTTCAAGGAATGTATCATATATATTTTACCTTTATATTCACTTGACTAATTTTTCATATTTAGGAGTAAAATTTATCTAGATAGCTATTTGTATTAATTCTAAATGAAACATTTTCTAATGTTTATATTTATTATAATATAACGATATTCAGAAATTTAATTTATGATAGTAAATAGTTTCTGCAAGTTTTGCAAAAATTTTAACTTCAAATTAGAACAAGTATTGTTTATTCTAAGAATAAGTTATCCTTTTTTAAATTTCTATTTTTAATGATTATTATAATTTATTACAATACTCAAAACCGCTGCATTTAAAGTACTTCAAGAAATGTATAATGGATACATAATTCTGCAATGGATGCAAATTCTTTTTTAATTCACAAAATATTTTGGTTGAAAAAAAAATTAACATCATTAATTTTTGACTGAATATTTTATTAATTATTTTTCCGTTTTAATATCTTAATGCAGTCACAATAACAATAAACAAGTTCAACTACTTATTCAATACAAGCATTAAATAGTATGAAATATTTTTAAATATTTATGCGTAATATAATATATTTAAGAATTTGAAATAATTAAAAATCAATAGTTAATTAACCAGATAACTAGTTGGGCAACCAGATTGTTACTGGGTGTGGTTGGATTGAGATACTTCAGGTACAGGCCAGAAAACTCACATTTTTATTTACACACTCACAAACACCACACACATACAATTAGAGAAGTACACTATTTAGCACATTTAAAGATATATTATTATAGATTCGTGGAAGGATTCCACTTCTAAGACGAAAACCTGATACTCTGTTATGCGCAGGATGAGCAAAATATACTTCCTCTACGGGTGTGAGTCTGTTGGCTAAGTAATACGCAGGGTTGTGTTAAATATATTTCCTCTCGGGATGAGAGACTATAAATTAAATTACTCAGTAGCAGAGTAGGTTTGAGCTATAGTTCCACTCTGGTGAGAGTCTCGAGGTCTACTGATCATTTTTCCTGAACCCAAAAGGGGGCACTATTGTCAATGTAGGAAGAAGTTAGTTTACAAGGTTTATTTATTGGCTAATTTTTAGTAAACTATTGTCAGTGTGGGAGGAAGTAAGTTTACAAGGTTTATTTATCGGTTAATTATTAGTAAATGTATTAAAAGCCATAACATTTAAAGATTTAAAACCATTAGAAACAGATGGCATCAGCAAGTTTGGATAAAATTAAGAGTATTATTAATAAAATTATATAGATCTCTGCACTAGAATTGAACAATTTGTTGGTGATGGGAGCATAATTTTAAACTTGGAAAGAATACCATATCAAAATTTTCGTTCTTCATGTCTGTTATGGGCAAGGTAAATCTTTAGATTCGAATGTTTCCCAAGATATTGATACTATGTGGAATCATTGTAAATTTAATGGAGGGGTTCAAACTTTCCTAATCAGATTTCTGAATATTTTTCTTTCTAATAGAAAGGACATCAAATTCCAATGTTGTTCAACCAAACACTTACGTTAGCTTAATGATAACGTGCATTCACATTTAAATCCAACAACGCATTGCATTGCAGGCACAGTAAGTAACGAGGAAACTCAATGATATTCTAAAAGTGTGTTTGTTAATCCATCGTCCGATTGCCTGTGGGAATTTTTCGGGTTTCCTGAAATACGACATGAAAATACCAGCGGCTTACTTTTGAAATTCATCAGTGAAGGCAATTTCCTCCTCTCATTCATCATCACTGGATTCTTTGGAGCATTGATAAGTGGAACATGATCATCTAAATACCAATTAAATAATTTGGAAGGTGGATAATTATTTTGGTAGTGAACTGTTAAGTAGTGATCGTTTCTTTAAATATTTTACCTTTGAAAATCATTAATGAAGGAAATTTTCTCCTATCATTGATTATCACTGGATTCTTTGGGGCATTTATAAGTGGAACATGATCATCTAAGTACCAATAAAATAATTTGGAAAGTAGTCAACTACTTGGTAGTGAACCTATGGGACAAGAGGCTGATTGCATAGAAATAAGCATTAATGAAATTCAAAATAAGTATAAATTTATTGGTAACATGATACTTTGTTACAACATCCCGAATTTTGTTCAATTAAAAAAAAAATAATTTTTTGGTAGTTGATTTTTGCCTTTGAAAATCATCAATGAAGGAAATATCATTCATCATCACTGGATTCTTTAAGCATTGATATAGTCTAAAGTACCAATAAAATTGGACTGTAGTGAAATCACCTTAGTTAGCATTGGTCTAAGAATAAAAAACACTCTTAATCACCTTAGTTATGGTCTAAGAATAAAACACAGCGCATTAGTGGACTGTAAAAACATTCACTTAGTTTTTTTTTTTTTTTTTAATATGCACGCGGTGCTATTTAACCATGAGACAACAACCATAAAGGAATAATAATGTTTCAAAATAATTTTTTTTTTTATTGATGTTATGATTGTATTGTAGACATTTTACCTATTATATTTATTTGAACTTTAATTTTTATTACTTTTAATACATTTACTTAAAACAAGTAATATTCTCTCCCATTATCTACATTAGAAATTCTATAATAAATCAGTTTCGTTAAAAATAACACTTTGTCAGAATAATCGTATTATTGTGTAAACGCAATTCCTTTTTTAAACTTACGCTTCATATTCTTCCAAAAATGAGCTAATTTTAAATGGAGCATAAATTTAGTAAAATAAAAAGTGCATGCCACTTTATTCTTGACTACATGCTTAATTATTTGGTTGATTAATATTAAAGACCCAGTTTTAAATAAATAATCGCGAATATTTTTGTAAATTTTGCTTAACTTGATGCAATTTACTTCCGCTAAATTAAAATTTCCAAAACATTTTTTGTAAGACAAAACTAGTGACAAAAACAAATTAATTTTAAGCGGACTGTTTGTCATTTAAAAGGAAGAGAACAATTGTAAGTTCTTTATTATTGATTTTGTCTGCTTTTATCTTTTTTTTTTTTTTTTTGTACTATATAATTTTAATTATCTTCCATTTTAGTTTTCAAACTACAAAAAAAAAACAATTCTTCGTATTATGAAAACCAACAATAATATTTAACTTTATTCATAAATCTCATGGAACTAATTATAAAACGTATTCAAAATGCAATGGTTTGTTTTTCTACGCTTAACCCTTTTCCAAAAGACAGTGTTGAGAGCTTCAACATCTGCATTCTTCAACCTCCTAGCGAGGTTTTCAAGACAACCACGCGATTCCAGACTAGATGATGTATTAAGACTCGCATGGTGCATCTATATCCTGCACTGTATGAAAGGGAAAAAATGATGCACAAGGGTTAATTCTTCATACAGAAGGCGGGATGGAAAATTTTGTTGATTCCCTACGTGCACGTATATATGCGTGACACGAAGTATTTTTCCCTAGATGACGTTTTTATTTGCTTAGGGATTTTTTTCTTCCCTTTTCTTATTTTTCTTTCTAAAAACCACGATTGTTTTATTTTTTTTGTAATGTTTTTTTTTTTCCCCACGAAAGGGAGAAATAAAATTGTTCATGTAAATGTTGTTTACTTCTTCTAGATACAACCAAAATTAAAATAAATTTTTTTGTTGTTTTTTTCCTGCAAAATTGGGAGAGAAAAAGATGTTTCTTATATGTAGTGCATTCTTTTTGGTTATTTATTTATTTTTGCTTAGGGAAAAAAAATTTTTTTGAAAAGCTTTCATTTTTTTTTACTGATAAATGAGTGTTTTCGTGCAGGGTACTTAACTTAAAAAAAAATATCATGGCAAAGATGCAGTAAAAAATATGTCGACTTCTAGTAAACCAAGACTTGTGTAGATAACTTTTTATAATTAGCTAATGCTGTAATTTTTAGTTGTGTAATGATTCTAATAAATATTTAAATTATTAATCGCCATAAATATATAATGTTTCGAAAATGAATCAATGTCTTTTTTCATTGATGTTAGGATTATATTGTAGACATACTATCTATTATATTCCATTGAAATATAATTTTTATTACTTTTAATACGTTCGATTAAAACACGCAATATTCTCTCCCATTATCTACATAAAAATTTTACTATAATAAATCAGTTTTGATAAAAATAAAAATACCGCTTTGTCATAATAATCTTATTATACTGTAAACTCAATTCATCTTTTAAACTTAAGCTTCATATTCTTCTAAAAATGAGCTAATTTTAAAAGGATCATAAATTTAGTCAAATAAAAAGTGCATGCCACTTAGGTTTTGACTACGTGCTTAATTATTTGGTTGATTAATATTACCCCCCCTCCAGTTTTTAAATAATCGGGAATATTTTTGCAATTTTTACTTAACTTGATGCAATTTACTTCCGCTAATTTCAAAACATTTTTTTTTGTATGACGAAACAAAGTGACAAAAATAAATTAATTTTCACCGGACTGTTTGTCATTTAAAATGAAAAGAACACACTCTTGGTTTCTTTATTAATGATTTTGTGTGCTTTTATCTTTTTTTCTTTGTATTATATAATTTTAATTATCTTCCATTTTAATTTACGAACGACAAAAAAAAAATTCTTCGTATTATGAAAACCAACAACAATAGTAATTTATTCATAAATCTACTGGAACTAATTATAAAACGTATTCAAAATGCAATGGTTTGTTTTTCTACGCTTAACCCTTTTCCAAAAGACAGTGTTGAGAGCTTCAACATCTGCATTCTTCAACCTCCTAGCGAGGTTTTCAAGACAACCACGCGATTCCAGACTAGATGATGTATCAAGTCTTGCATGGTACATCTATATCCTGCACTGTATGAAAGGGGAAAAAATGATGTACAAGGGTTAATTCTTCATACAAAAGGCGGGATGGAAAATTTTGTTGATTCCTTACGTGCACGTATACATGCGTGAGACGAAGTACTTTTCCCTAGATGACGTTTTTATTTGCTTTGGGATTTTTTCCCCTTTTCTTATTTTTCTTTCTAAAAACCATGCTTGCTTCATTTTTTGTAATGTTTTTTTCTCCGTCGAAAGGGTTAAATAAAATTGTTTATGTAAATGTTGTTTACTTCTTCTAGATACAACCAAAATTAAAATACCTTTATTTGTTGTTTTTTTCCCTAGAAATTGAGAACGAAAAAGATGTTTCGTATATGTATATATATGTAGAGCATTCATTTTTGTTAAAAATTTTGGTTTTTGTTTAGGGAAATATAAGTAGAAATTTTTTTTTTTAATAAGACTTTTTTTTTTTTTTTGCTGATAAATGAGTGTTTTCGTGCAAGGTACTCAACTTAAAGCGAAATATCATGACAAAGTTGCAGTAAAAAATATGTCGGCGTCTAGTAAATCAAAACTCGTAGATAACTTTTCTTATAATTAGCTAATGCTGTAAATGTTAGATATGTAATGACTCTAATTGAGTACTTAAACTTTTTTTCTTGTTTATATATTTCTAAAATAGTTACATATACGGAAAGTTCCCACTTTCTTACTACAAAATAAGTGTTTTAAGTCAATCTACTTGAATTAAGTTGGTAGTGTTTCAATTTTTGAATATCTTTACTGGACTCTCAGAAGAACTGCAACTAGTTAAATGATAAAATTCAATGTTCCAAATATATGAAAAGAAATTTAACTTCACTAAAATGTTTAATAATGCGTTGGTGTAGTCCACTATCATGCTGATAAAAAGTTTGAACTGAACCAAAGGAAGAACAACATAATAAACAAGAATCATCAATTGAAACAAATTAGCTAGAAGAATTCTAACACAATTTGTGTTGCGTATAGAATCCCCATCTATTCGTAAGCTGTCATGTACATACACTCTCCGGGTAATAGCGGAATTGTAAATATGATTACATACATAATATGATTTATACGACTGTACATGGATCAATGTAGAAATGTAGTCGGCGAGAAATATGGTGCGGCCTTTATAATTTTTGTAATTATCATTATATCTTCACTTAAGTGATATCTTTGAAAATGACACAAAGTGAACAAACTTATGATGCACTGAAGCTGGTTAAAAATAAATTAACATGGTTAATTAACCTCTAATTTGAAATTTTTTTATTACTCAACTGGAGATTTTAATTGCAATAAATTCATTCTACGAAAAATAGTATGCTTATTAATTCTTATGAAAAGTTCCTATAACTTTAAAAATTACAAAAAAAGGCCCGGATTCAATATTACAGCCGTTTCATTCATTAACTAAATAATATATAGTATGATCATCTAATTGTGACAGACTCGTGCCACAGTGGCAATGTGCGCAGCTGATAACCATTAGGGCTAAGTTTAATCTGCTGGTAGCTTTGTTGTAAACACTGTCAAAAACCGAGGAGAACTCAATTGCGTTTTTGATGTTCAGTATCTTGCATCGTTAGTCGGACTATCTGGTGAGAATTTTTCGTCTTTTCTCCCATATGATACACAAATAAAGGGTATTTCCCGCTAAAGGTCTACTCGAAAGGTGCTTCCCATTTTCCTCTATACATGAGTAGATTATTCATGGGATGTTTGTCCCGCACTGAAGTACACTGAGGATTATACAAACAACCATCTAATTGTTATGATTACTAAGGAAAAAGCAATAAAAGTTCCTTAATTTCATTGTAAAAACGCTTCTAAACAATAAAAATAACTCAAATTGTTTTTTTTTAATATTAATAATTACACAGCTTTATTATTTTATCATAGTTATATCAGATTCAATAATATCTTTAATAACAACCTTCTATACACTAAATGGGTAAATCGCTTATGTGGCCGCCTTATAAAATTGCGTCTTTTATACGGGGGGGGGTGGAGTTTAAATTCGTTAAGCCAATGATATCATATAGTTGGCGATGAATATTGTTATTTGCCTTTTAACTTCACCAAATTAACTAATGAGCTTTAATTCAAAGCAACACTATTTTTTTTAATTATGTACTCTGACCAATAAGAATTCTCGGAATCAAAAAAAGCAGTTTTCTTTTTTGTATAGTTATTTATTGTTAATTGATGAAAGTTAAATGACTTTTTGCATAATTGCTATTTAATAAAAACATGTTCGAAATAAATATTTATGAAAATTTCGGCCAAACGTTTTTCTTAACTTTTAAAGAAGGAATTTAATAAAAAAGTTAATTATTTATAATATGTATTCTTTTAATATAGTTTTCAATTTTCAATTAAAAATAATTTAAATAAGAAAATTGCGTTAAATGGAACTAATAAAGACAGTTAAATCTAAAATAGATAAATAAGAATTTAATAATAATGAAATAAATTTCAAATTCCCATACAATTATTTGGCCATATTTTTAAAAATTTGCTATTTCAAATTAATTCATAAGTGATTGACTTTCTTTTAACTAATTTTTTCATTTTTATACATAATAAATTCTACAAATATTTTATTAAAATAATTTTCAATAACGACTCAACATTTAATTATCTTTCTCATAATAAATTCTACAAATATTTTATTAAAATATTTTATCAATAAACTCTTCTTTTAGCAATAATGATATAGTGATTTTGTTTTATATTCTTTACAAACATTATTATTAATGCTTATTTTTTATGAAATATAAAGTTTTTTCTAATGATGTTTAAGGTTTTCATTCAATACTTTTCATTCTATTTATTTTTATTTTGTATTTTAATTATAATCTACATATTTATTTACCTAACATTTAATCATTATTTGAGTCATATGTTTTTTTTTTTCGTATTTCTGATTTAATGAAATTTTTTATGATTGCATTTAAAATGAACGCTATGATTGCAGAGTACTCCATAAATAAATCTAATACTGATTTTTCCTCTATACTAGGCGCCCTCTCTATTATATAGTCAAATAATTTATATATTTGCATGCGAAATTTAAACGTATGAGTGTACGCAACACTAAAACGAATGTCATTGTGCCATATTTATATATTATTTATGATTTTTTTCCTTCATATTTTCCTGAATTATTAACTGAAATATTGCCCTTTTCAACACAATTTATGAAATAAAATATCTCATAAATTTTATGTCTTATAAATTTTATAGCTGGCAATATTCTGTCATATTTATGTAAATATATTATATACTGAAATATATATGCATACTACTGAAAAGTCGCATGAAAATATTATGAATTATATAAAAAAGCACTAATCTTAAGCCTATTATAAAAAGCTAAATTACACTACTGCGTAAAGTAACTGAACAGTTTAAGATCAATTTAATATTTTTTTAAAATAAATAAAGTATTTAATCATTTTCTAATATAAGTTTAACCAATTTTATATTAAATCAAAGACCGACGCAGTACAGAATTAAAGAAAAATAAATTATTCAAACAGCTTTGGTACAGCAAATAATTAGTTATATTTCCTTCATTTAAATTTTTAAGTAAATTTATGAGCATTAAAAATCATTTGACTTTTTTAAAATATGATAATTTTCTTTTCAGAAAAAAAAAATAAAAAAAAATATAATAAGTCATTTAAAAGAAGAAAATCTCATTAAATCCATAAAGAATTTATTTTATAAAGAATAAAAACTTAAATTAGACGAATTAAATTACTTCCTTGTTTAAGTTCCATTTAAAAATTTATTTAAAGCATAAAATAGGCACATTAACATTTGTTTTAGTTTTCATTTATCAATATTTTATTAAGTTAAATTCTGGCTTTTTCTGAGAAATATAAAATGAAAATATTTTTCAAAAATATAATAAATATTTTTAAAATAAAAAAAATCTAGTTAATAATTAAAAAGATTAAAAACGTAAAGTAAACGAATTAAATTATTTTCTTGTTAATTTTCTATATCAGAAGTCTCACGTGCGAAATCAGAATCACCTCGTTTACACAAAAATCGATCGATAATAATTATTTTTTTAATTTGTGTATGTGCCCCTAAATGACAAATTCTTGAATATCTCGTAAACTTTTCAAAATTTCAAAAAAATTTATGTCTCAAAAATTGACTACTCTAGAATGCCAACGTCATAAAAATTTTAGTACTTTATAATTAATTTTTTTCTCATAACATTATTTATTATTTAAGGGTTTTTGAAAAATATTCCTTAAAATTTAATTAAAATAATGTTTTAAATTTTGGAGAAAAAAAATTTCTTTCGACTGATTAAAAAAAGTTTGAAAAATATTAATTAGAATGCCAGATATTGTTCATTAAACGAAAGTTTTATTTACAATTAATAAAGTTAATTTTTGATCCCATATATCTTCAAAACTTGTAGTCATATCTCTATAAAAATTATCATATAATAAATTCAACACGTTGACTCAATTGGTACAAAATTCGTGAGTTCGGTAATTGAAAAAGAACTTACAGTTAGCTATTAATTAACCATCTGACTTGAATTTGAAAAGTAATTAATTTGAAGTAATTAACCATATTGATTAATTTTGTTAATCAACTGCATTGCCCCGTGAGTTCGTCCCCTTCCGGCTGTTTCCAATTATACCACTTTTTTTGAAGGTTTAATTATACAAACGATACTAAAGTGTCTTATTGCAAATATCCTTTTGGTAATAAGAAAGGTATAGTTCATTAGTGACCCATATGATTCCAGGAAAGAATAGTGCCACTCTAGCCCACTCTAGTTGTAAAAAGCGACAAAAATGGGTACCCAGTGCTCAGTGGTATGCCCGAATGGGGTAAAGTCAGACTTCTCTTCCAATATCCTTATGCAGCAAGGTCAAGGACAAAAAGAAATTGCCTTTTTTAGAATCGTCAATTTACACCGTTTGAGAAAACGCGGGTTCAATTATTTGGTCAGATGTTACTGTCGACCAAATGGGATAAAAAAAACACAATATTCTAGTTCAAGGTTTTATAAGGTTTTTATATTATTATTTATTTTATTTTTATAATATAATTTTACATGAATATCAATTTGAATTTTTTCTCAGATATGATAAATGCATAAAGATATGAAATAATTGATTGCAGTTAGATTTTCAAGGCCTGACGGCCGAATGACCAGCGCTCGGTGCCACAGGTTTTTGGTTCGAGTTCCGGTTTCCCCAAAGATTCTTATAGGTGTTTGGGTTATCAAATAACTCCCTTTAATCCACTTTAAACTTTAGTCCCGGTCTAATATGATCTTAGAGCATTGTAGGTGCAGTGCTACTCGCGTCCATAGCATATCTTCAAGATACACGTCCCCCTTGGATAGTGCTAAATCAATAACAACGGTGTACCTCTGCTTATGGCATGAAGGTAACTGTCTACATATTTGCCAGCTGCATTAGAAAAAAAAATAAACGTGAAACATTTACTATGTGTCATTTGATTCCATAAAAACATCCAGTAAAAAACATTAATATTATTTAGTGGCCGTACAATCTGAGCGTAAGGCTGACAACACTATCCCTTAAAAAGTAAATATCTCCTGGCTTGAAATCTCACAATAGGCAGGCGGCCTTTGACCATTATAGGCTTGTTGCGCAAATGAATAATAAGATATTTATTTTTAAAACTGAAGAATGAAAACTGCACAAAATGCTTTTTCACAATGTGGGTTTAGGTTTGCCAAACAAAGTTATCTCTTAAAAATTATTATTTTAAATTTATTTATAAAAATAATCAATTATATAAAAATTTTAAAACAAAATTATTTATTTTTATAAGCTTTTACTTTGGCTTATTTTAATTTTTAAAGTGTCAACATTGTGTTATGAAAATGCTGGTTTACGTTTGACAAAGCAATTATCCAAAATTAAATTAATAAATGTTATCATGCAAAATCATGTTATCATGCGAATGTAATAAAAAATAAATCATGTTATCACGCAAAAACGCAATGTTATTACTTAAAAAGTAATATTTTAAATTTACTTATAAAAACAATTAATTACACAATAATTAAAAAATAAATTTTTTATTTCGACAAACTACTACTTTGGAGTATTTTAATTGTTGGAGTGTTAACATTGTGTTATAAAAATGCGGGTTTATGTTTGCCAAAACAATTATCCCTAGAACAAAATCCATCGAAATAAAGTACATACTTGTAACTAATTATTTGTCCCAAAAATATAAATATTACAGCAAACATAATTAAAAAACTAAAAGAAATTATTAGAGAAAAAAAAAAAGAACAGAACAATCTTCAGCAAATTGATTTAAATGCATCTCTGTACAATAATTAAAAATTTAACCTCGATAAATAATTAGCTTCCTAGAGTGTACAATTGGTCCTAGAATGATGAATATTCTTGCATTAAATCGTGAAACAATACCAAAGATAAAAACATCCAACAATACGATAAAAATCAAATCACTCCCTTGAGTTGCTTAAGCATGTCATCATGCAACATCGAAACCAAAGTCCCTCTCTTCTCAAACAATCTGTTAGTTATCATGCTAATTAACCATTATAATTTAAAGGATGCGTCGAAACCTCCATCTCTTCGCGATATCTTTCAGCTCCTCCAGCTAAAAAATGAAAACAGTAGAGAAATCTTTCCGCAATGCTCCCGAGATGTGCGGGAAAGAAAAGAGGAAGGGGCCATAGAGAAGAAGTGAGGAAGAGAGAGAGCGAGGTGACGACGTCGTTTTCATGGAAGCCCGGCTCATTACAAAGGCTCATTTATCCCTCATTCCCTTGCGTTGGAGTCCCGTTGGCAGTCGCCTGGAAAACACTTTGGCCTTTAGATCCCCCAGTCCTTTTCTTCTTCGATGTGAAATGACTTTTAGGTCCTGCGATGGCCTTCTGCAGTGACATTTGGGGGACTTTCTCTCCGCCGTGGTTTTGATGATGCGAGATTCTTGGCTTTAAGGAGTGGTTAAAAGAGGAATAGTGTGATGATGGTGTTAGAATGTCTTGCATTCTTTTATTTATTTATTTTGAGAGGAAGATATTCATTGGAATAAAAGATATTTTAAATTCTGTGGATTCACCTCATATGATTTAAATTAAGATATTATAAAAATAAAATAAATAATTAAGATTTACTATAAAATTTGACATGAATATCACATTTTTTTTCACCGATATGATAAATGCATAAACATATAAACATATGAAATAATTGATTGCAGTTCGATTTTGGGGCATGATAGCCAAGTGACTGACACGGAGTAGTAAGATTTAACCCGTGCCACCGGTTTTGGGTTCAAGTCCTGGCGATGCCATGGATGCTTATAATGGTTAGGTATCCCCATTAAACCGTAGGACGTGGTCTAACGTTGCGGGGATATTGTTACTATGCGTCCGTAGCTTATCTTCAAGCTACACGCCCCTCCTGGATAGTGCTAAGTGAGTAACGTCGATGCAGTGCTTGCCTTAAGGCATCGAAGACAATTGTCTAAGTGCTTGCCAGCTGCATTGAAATAAAAAAAAATGTTTGCCAAACACAATTATCACTTAAAAATTAATATTTAAATTTACTTATTAAAACAATTAATTATACAATAATTAAAAAATACATTATTTATTTTAACAGATTACAAATTTGGTGTATTTTAATTGTTGGAGTATTGACATTATGTTATAAAAATGCAGGTTTATGTTGCCAAAAACAATTATCCCGCTCTAAAAGTCTATCGAAATAAATTATCTACATGAAACTAATTAATTCTCCCACAAAATATAAATATTAAAGCAGACATAACTTAAGAAATACAACTAAAAGAAATTATTAGAGAAAAATATCTAAATAAAACAATCTTTAGCAAATTGACTCAAACGCATCTCTGTACAAGAATTAAAAATTTATCCTCGATAAATAATTAGCTTCCTAGAGTGAACAACTGTTCCTAGAGTAAACAATATGCTTGCATTAAATCTTTGAACAATACCAAAGATAATAAAACCTGCAACCTGCTGTTGCTGAATTATGTTTGCCAATAACAATTATCCTTCAAAATTCACAATTATCCCTGAAAAATTAATATTTTAAATTTAGTTTATAAAAATAATGAATTACATAAAAATTTAAAATTAAATTATTATTTTAGACAGGTTACTACTTTGGCGTATTTTAATTGTTAACATTATTTTTATTTAATTATACAGTAATTAAAAAATAAATTATTTATTTTAACAGGCTACTACTTTGGCGTATTTATTTGTTGGAGTGTTAACATTATTTTATAAAAATGCAAGTTTATATTTGCCAAAATCAATTATCCCTTTGTGAAAATCCATCGAAATAAAGTATCTACTTGAAACTAATTAATTCCCACACACACAAAAAAAAAATATTAAAACAAACATAACTTAAAAACAAAAAGAAAATATTAGAAAAAAAAATAATAAAAAAATATTTAGGAAATTGACTCAAATGCATCTCTGTACAATAATTAAAAATTTATCCTCGATAAATAATTAGCTTCTTAGAGTGAACAATTGGTCCTAGAATGATGAATATGCTTCCATTAAATCTTTGAACAATACCAAAGATAATAGAACAATCAACAATACGATAAAAATCAAATCCCTCCCTTGAGTTGCTTAAGCATGTCATCATACAGCATCGAAACCAAGGTCTCTCTCTTCTGAAACAAACTCTTAATTATCATGCTAATTAACCATTAAAATTTAAAGGATGCATCACAACCTCCGTCTCTTCGCGATATCTTTCCGCTCCTCCACTAAAAAAATGAAAACTGTACAGAAGTCTTTCCCGCAATGCTCCTGAGATGTGTAGGAAAGAAAAGAAGAAGGGGCCATAGAGAAGAAGTGACGAAGCGAGAGAGTGGGGGCCACGACGTCGTTTCATGGAAGCCCGGCTTATTACAAAGGCTCATTTATCCGTCATTCCCTCGCGTTGGATGAGGAGTCCCGTTGGCAGTCGCCCGGAAAACACTTTGGCCTTTGGATCCCCCAGTTCTTTTCTTTCTCCGGCTTGGATGGGAAATGACTTTTAGGTCCTGCGATGGCCTTGTGGAGTGGCATTTGGGGAACTTTCACTCCGCCGTGGTTATGATAATGCGAGATTCTTAGCTTTAAGGAGTGTTTAAAAGAGGAATAGGGTGATGATGGGGTTAGAATGTCTTGCATTCTTTTATTTATTTATTTTGGGAGAAAGTATTTTACTGGAATAAAAGATATCTTAAATTTTGTTGATTTACGTTTTAAAATTTAAGATATAGTAATTGTTATTATTTGTTTTATATTTATAAACAAATTTGGCATGAATATCAAATTGAGTTTTTCTCAGATATGATAAGTGCATAAAAATATGAAATAATTTATTGCAGTTCGATTGTGGGGATCTCATGGCCAGTGACTAGCGCTCGGTGACAGTTCGAGTCCCGATGGCGGGGTAGTTACTTATAGTGGTTCGGAATCCACGTTAAACCGTAGGTTCCGGTCTAACATTATCGTATAGCGTTGCGGGGCGTATTCTTACTCCGCGTCCATACCTTATTTTCAAGCTACACGCACCTCCTGGATAGTGCTAAGTAAGTCACATCGGTGCAGCGCTTGCCTTAAGGCATCATAGACAATTGTCTAAGTGTTTGCCAGCTGCATTAGAAAAAAAAATATGTTTGCCAAAAACAATAATCCCTTAAAAATTAATATTTTAAATTCAGTTATAAAAATAATTAATTATACTATAGTTAAAAAAACAATTATTTATTATGACAGGCTAGTAATTTGACTTATTTTAATTGTTAAAGTGTCAGCATTCAGTTATAAAAAGGCGGTTTATATTTGCCAAAACAATTATCGCTTTATGAAAATCCATCGAAATAAAGTATCAACTTGAAACTAATTAATTCTCCCACAAAATATAAATATTAAAGCAAACTTAATTTAAAAACTAAAAGAAATTATTAGGGAAAAAACCAAATAAAAGCATCTTTATCAAATTGACTCAAATGCATCTCTGTACAATAATTAAAAATTTATCCACAATAAATAATTAGCCTCCTAGAGCGAACAATTTGTCCTAGAAGGATGAATATGCTTGCATTAAATCTGGAAACAATACCAAAGGTAATAAAACATCCAACAATACGATAAAAATCAAATCACTCCCTCGAGTTGCTAAAGCATGTCATCATGCAACATCGAAACCAAGGTCCCTTTCTTCTCAAACACACTCTTAATTATCATGCTAATTAACCATAATAATTTAAAGGATGCATCGAAACCCCCTCCTCTTAACGATATCTTTCCACTCCTCCTCCGCTAAAAAATTGAAACTGTACAGCAGACTTTCCTGCAATGCTCCCGAGATGTGCAGTAAAGAAAAGAGGAAGAGGGCTACAGAGAAGAAGTGACGAAGCGAGAGAGCGAGGTGACGACGTCGTTTTCAAGGAAGCCCGGCTCATTACAAAGGCTCATTTATCCGTCATTCCCTTGCGTTGGGTGAGGAGTCCCATTGGCAGTCGCCCGGAAAACACTTTATCCTTTGGATCCCCCAGTTCTTTTCTTCCCCGGCTTGGATGGGAAATGACTTTTAGGTCCTGCGATGGCCTTGTGGAGTGACATTTGGGGAACTTTCACTCCGCCGTGGTTTTGGTAATGCGAGATTCTTAGCTTTAAGGAGTGTTTAAAAGAGGAATAGGGTGATGATGGTATTAACTGTCTTGCATTCCTTTATTTATTTATTTATTTATTTACTTGGGGAGAAAGATATTTCACTGGAATAAAAGATATTTTAAATTTTGTTGATTCACATTATTTGATTTAAATCAAGATCTTATAAAAATAAAATAAATTATAAGATTTACTGTAAAATTTGACATGAATATCAAATTAATTTTTTTCTCGGATATGATTGCATAAAGATATGAAATAATTAATTGCAGTTAGAATTTGGGGGTCTGATGACCAAGTGACTGACACTGTGTTACTAAGGTTTAACCCATGCCACAGGTTTTGGGTTCGAGTTTTGGCGGCACCATAGATGCTTATATTGGTTCGGAATCCACTTTAAAGTGTAAGTCCCGGTTTAATATAACCTTAGAGCACTGTGGGGGTAGTGTTACTCGCGTCCGTAGCATATCTTCATGTTACACGTGCTCCTTAGGTCATGCTAAATCAATAACAGTCGTGCTTCCGTTTCTTACGGCATAAAGATAACTGTCTACATACTTACCACCTGCATTAGAAAAAAGTATAAACATGCAACATTTATGTGTATTATGATTCCATGAAAACATCCAGTAAAAAAAACACTAATATTACAAAGTAGCCCTACAACCTGGGTGTAAAGCTGACAACTCCATCCTTTAAAAAGTAAATATCTCCTGTCTTGAAATATGACAATAGGCAGACGACCTCGTACCATTATGGGACTGTTGCGCCAATGAATAAGGAGATATTTTTTATTTTGAAACTGAAAAATGAAAACTGTACAGAAGTCTTTCCCGCAGTGCTCCAGAGATGTGCACGAAAGAAAAGAGGAAGGGTGCCATAGAGAAGAAGTAACGAAGCGAGAGAGAGCGAGATGATCATGTTGTTTCCCATATACCATGTGCAATCAATGGTATACCATGTACAATCAATGTGCATTGTAAAGAGGAAACTACTTTGATAATAAACGGATGAAGCGAGAGGCTAAAGAGATTCATTGGTCATTGTATAGAAATAAGCATTATCGGAATGCGAAATAATTATAAAATTATTGATAGAATGATACTTTATTACAACTCAGTGAATTTTGAAAACTTCTTTGATTGGTATACCGTCTCTTAATCACCATAAAGAAATAATGTTTCGAAAATAAATAAGGGTTTTTTTTTTTTCATTGATGTTATGATTATATTCATTTGAAATTTAATTTTTATTACTTTTAATACTTTCAAGTAATATTCTCTCCCATTATCTACATAGAAATTCTATAATAAATCAGTTTTGTTAAAAATAAAAATACCACTTTGTCAGAATAACCTTATTATACTGTAAACACAATTCATCTTTTAAGCATTTTCATATTCTACCAAAAATTAGCTAATTTTAAAAGGAGCATAAATTTAGTAAAATTAAAAGTGTATACCACTTTATTCTTGACTACGTACTTAATTATTTGGTTGATTAATAATAAAATACCTAGTTTTAAAATAAGTTTTATAATTTTTCTTTACTTGATGCAATTTACTTCAACTAATTTCAATAATTTTTTTTGTAAGGCAAAACTAGTGACAAAAATAAATTAATTTTCACCGGACTGTTTGTCATTTAAAATAAAAAGAACACTTCCAAGTTCTTTATTATTGATTTTGTATGCTTTTTATCTTTTTTTCTTTGTGGTATATAAATTTAATTATGTATCATTTTAGTTTTTAAAAAAACCACGAAAAAAAAAATTCTTCGTATTGTGAAAACCAACAATAATATTTAAACTTTATACATAAATCTAGTGGAACTAATTATAAAATGTATTCCAAATGCAATGGTTTGTTTTTCTACACTCAACCCTTTTCCAAAAGACAGTGTTGAGAGCTTCAACATCTGCATTCTTCATCCTCATAGCGAGGTTTTCAAGACAACCACGCGATTCCAGATTAGATGATGTATAAGTCTCGCATGGTACATCTATATCCAGCACTGTATGAAAGGGAAAAATGATGCACAAGGGTTAATTCTTCATAGAAAAGGCGGGATGGAAAATTTTGTTGATTCCCTACGTGCACGTATATATGCGTGAGACGAAGTACTTTTCCCTAGATGACGTTTTTATTTGCTCAGGCATTTTTCCCCTTTTCTTACTTTTCTCCCTAAAAACCATGATTGTTTTATTTTTTATGATGTTTTTTTTTCGCCGACGAAAGTGAGAAATAAAACTGTTTATGTAAATGTTGTTTACTTCTTCCAGATGCAACCAAAATTAAAATACATTTTTTTTCTTGTTCTATTTTTCCCTGCAAAATTGGGAGAGAAAAAGATGTTCCTTATATGTAGTGCATTCATTTTGGTTAAAAAATTTTTTTCGTTGAGGGAAAAATTTTTTGATAAGACTTTCACTTTTTTTTCACTGATAAGTGATTGTCTTCGTGCAAGGTACTTAACTTAAAACGAAATATCATGGCAATAAAAAAATAGTCGACTTCTAGTAAACCAAGAGTTGTAGATAAGTTTTTTATAATTAGCAAATGTTATAATTGTTAGCTGTGTAAGGATTCTAATAAGTACTTAAATTATTAATCGCCATAGAGAAAAACTAATGTTTCGAAAATAAATCAATGTCTTTTTTTCACTCATGTTTTGATTATATTTTAGACATTTTATCTATTATATTCCTTTGAAATTAAATTTCTATTACTTTTGATGCATTCGATTAAAACAAGTAATATTCTGTCAAAATTATCTATATAGAAATTTTATAATAAATCAGTTCTGTTAAAAATAAAAATATCGCTTTGTCGGAATAATCTTATTATACGGTAAACGCAATTCATCTCTTAAGCTTAAGCTTCATATTCTTCCATAAATGTGCTAATTATAAAAAGAACATAAATTTAGTAAAATAAAGAGTGCATGCCACTTTATTCTTGATTACGCGCTAAATAATTTGGATGATTAATATTATCCCCCCCCGCCAGTTTTGAAATAATCGTGAATATTTTTGCAATTTTTGCTTAACTTGATGCAATTTATGTCAGCTAAATTTCAAAACTTTTTTTGTAAGACAAAACTAGTGACAAAAATAAAGTAATTTTCTCCGGACTGTTTGTCATTTAAAATGAAAAGAACAGCTCTAAGTTCTTTATTACTGATTTTGTGGGCTTTTATCTTTTTTTCTTTGTACTATATAATTTTAATTATCTTCCATCTTAATTTTAAAATCATGCAAAAAAATTCTTCGTATTCTGAAAACCAACAATAATATTTAACTTTATTCATAAATCTCATGGAACTAATTAAAAAACGTATTCAAAATGCAATGGTTTGTTTTTCTACACTTAACCCTTTTCCAAAAGACAGTGTTGAGAGCTTCAACATCTGCATTCTTCAACATCATGGGGAAGTTTCCAAGACAACCACGCGATTCCAGACTAGATGATGTATTAAGTCTTGCACGGTACATCTATATCCTGCACTGTACGAAAGGGAAAAAATGATGTACAAGGGTTAATTCTTCATACAGAAGGCTTGACGGAAAATTTTGTTGATTCCCTACGTGCACGTATATATGCGTGACACGAAGTATTTTTCCCTAGACGACGCTTTTATTTGCTTAGGGATTTTTTTCCCTTTTTCTTATATTTCTTTCTAAAAACCATGATTGTTTTATTTTTTGTAATGTTTTTTTCCCCGACGAAAGGGAGAAATAAAATTTTTATGTAAATGCGGTTTACTTCTTCTAGATAGGACCAAAATTAAAATACCTTTTTTTTTGTTGTTTTTTTTCCCTGGAAAATTGGGAGAGAAAAAGATGTTTCGTATAAGTATACATATGTAGCGCATTCATTTTGGTTATTTATATATTTTTTGTTGTTTAGGGAAAAAAATTGATATGACTTTAATTTTTTTTACTGATAATTGAGAGTTTCCGTGCAGTGTACTTAACTTAAAGCGAAATATCATGACAAAGTTGCAGTAAAAAATCTGTCGACTTCTAGTAAACCAAGACTTGTAGATAACTTTTTTTATAATTAGCTAATGCTGTAATTGCTAGATGTGTAATGACTCTAAAAAGTATTTAAACTTTTTTTCCTTTAATATATTTCTAAAATAGTTACATGTACGGAAATTTCCAACTTTCTTGCTGTAAAATATGTGTGTGAATTTTTAAGTCAATCGACTAGCATTAAAGTGGCAGTGTTCCAATTATTGAATATCTTACCTGAACTCTCTGTTAAAATTCAGTGTTCCGAATATATGAAAATAAATTTAACTTCACTATAATGTTTAATAATGCGTTGGTGTTGTCCACTATCATGGTGGTAAAAAGTTTGAACTGAACTAATGGAAGATACAGCATAATAAACAAGAATCATCAATAGAAACGAATAAATTAAAAGAACACTGGCACAATATCCATTGCAAGCTAGCATGTAATATATACTCTGTAGGCGATAGCGGAATTATATATCGACAATATGAATATAAACAAAATTTATTTTGTACATGGCTGATCAATGTACATACGGCCAGAAAAATGATGTTTTTTTAATAACTTATGTAATTATCTTTAGATCTTCACTTAAGTAGTATCATTGAAAATGGCACTAAGAGCATAGGGTGCAATGTAGTTGATTAACAAAATAAATTAGCATGCTTAATTAATCGCTAACTAGAAGTTTTTCCGTTACTCAACCCGAAATTTTATCACAATCAATCCCTTCTACGAAAAACAGCCTACCTATTTTTTTGAAAATTTCCTGTAACTTTTAAAATTACAGAAAAAATGCCGGACTCAATATTAGAATAGTTTAATTCATTAGCTGATTGATACATTGCATTACCGTCTAATTATGCCCTACTCTTGGCTCAGTGGCAACATGCGCCGCTGGTGAGCATTAGGGATGAGTTTAATCCGCTGTCGGCTTTGTTCTAGATACTATTTCAAAAAACGAAAACACTTGATGGCGTTTGGAATGTTCAGCATCTTGTCTCATTATATCGGTGATATTAGTGTTTTGGTTTTCTCCCATACTATATGCAAATGCGAGGTAGTTCCTCCTAAATATCCTCACAGAATCAATTCCATCCTTCTACACCGAATATGTAGCCAAGTCGTATTTCTAACTATGGGTGCTCCATCACAACAGAAGCTACCGTTTTCCCTCTATTCATGAGTAGATACTCATGAGATGTCCATAACACATTGCAGGACAGTGAAGATTAGACACACAACTATCTAATTGTTATTTTTACAAAGAAAAAAGCAAGAAAAGTTTGTTTAATTTCATTGAAAAACGTTTATAAACAATAAAAATAATTCAAATTGTTTTTTAGTAATAATAATTACACAACTATATTATTTTATCGCAATTATACTAGATTCAATAAAATCTTTATTGACACTGCTATATGCAATAAATGGCTGAATCCCTTCTGAAACAGCCTTATAAAATTAAAAGCCTTTTTTTTTTTTTTCCTTTTTTTGGGGGGGGGGAAGAGAGTTTAAATTTGCTAAGCCAATGCCATCAAATAGATGACAATGAATATTCACCAAACTTGAACTTCACCAAATTAACTAATGAGCTTTAATTCAATACAGCTCTATTTTTTTAATTATGCAATCCTACCAGTAGGAGTTCTAGGAATAAAATAGGCGAAGCTTTCTTTTTTGTATGGTTATTTATTGCTAATTGATGAAAGTGAAATATTTTTGTGCGTTATTGCGGTTTAATAAAAACATGTTCTAAATAGATAATTATGAGAATTTTGGCGAAATTTTTTTTTAAATTTCTTTAAAAAAAGAATTAAATGAAAAGATAATTATTTTGAATATTTATTCTTTTAATATATTTTCAATTTTCAATTAAAAATAATTTAAATATGAAAATTGTCTTAGTGGAATTAATAAAGACAATTAAATAGGAATGAAATGAAAGAACTTGATAATAATGAAGTAATATTTCAAATTATCATGCAAATATTAATTGGCCCTATTTTAAAAAAAACGATTTAAAATTAATTCATAAGTGATGGCTTTCTTTTAACTCATAATTTTAATAACGAATCAACATTTGATTATTTTTCTCATAATAAATGCTACAAATATTTTTTTAGAGTATTTTTTATCTTCTTTTAGCAATAACGATGTAGTGATTTTATTTTCTATTCTTTTCAAAATTGTTAATGCTTATTTTTTATAAAATATACAGTCTGTTCTAATGATGTTTAATGTTTTTCATGCAATAATTTAAATTTTTATTTTTTAAATTTTTTTTTACATTTTAATTCTAATCTACATATTTATTTTTTTAGAATTTAGTTATTATTTTCATCATATGATTTTTTTTCGTATTTCGGATTGAATGCTATTACTTATTTTTGCATGATGCCATTTAAATTTAGAGCTATGATTGCAACGCATACTATAAATAAATCAAATACTGATTTTTCCTTCATATTAGGAGAGCGCTGTTTTATGTAGTGAAACAATTTATATATTTTCATGTGACATTTAAACATATGAGTGTACATACAGAAAGTAATATGTGACTGTGTCAAATTTATATATTATTTATGGTTTTTTTCCTTTAAATTTTTCTGACCTAAAATAACCTAAAATATTGCTCTTTTCAACACAATTTGAGAAATAAAAAGTCTCATAAATTTTATGTCTTATAAATTTTATAGCTGTAAATACTATATGATATATATGTATGTATATTATATGCTGACATAAATGTGTATATTACTAAAAAATCGCATGAAAATGTTATGAATTATATAAAAAACGTTAATCATATTATAAAAGCTAAATTACGCTACTGCGTAAAATAACTGAACAGTTTTAAAGATCAATTTAATATTTTTTAAAAATAAATAAAATATTTAATCATTTTTAATATAAGTGCAACCAGTTTTATATTAAATCAAATATCGACATAATATTAATTTAAAAAAAAATATTATTCCAATTACTTTGGTAAATCAAACAATTTTTTAATTCTTTTATTTAAATATATTCAGATTAAAAAACATTTGACTTTTTAAAATTTTATTCATTAATATTTAAAAAAGCCAAAATATGATATTTTTCCTTCAGAAAAAAAAGTAATTTAATAAATATTTTAAAAGGTGAAAATCTTATTAAGTGCATAAATAATTTATTTTAAAAAGAATGAAAACTTAAATCAAACGAATTAAATTACTTCCCTGTTTAAGTTCCATGTACAAATTTATTTAAAGCCTAAAATAGGCACAAAAAAATTTGTTTTAGTTTTTATTGATCAATATTTTATGAAGTTAAATTCTGATAACTGTCGTTTCTGAGAAATATAGAAATAAATTATTTTTCAAAAATATAATAAATATTTTTTTTAAATAAAAAAAAATCTAATTTATAAACGTAAAAAATTTAATTAAAAAGATTAAAAAATTAAAAGGAAAGGGGTTAAATTATTTTCTTTCAGAATAACCTCGTTTACACAAAAACTGATTTGTAATGATTATTTTTTTTTAATTTGGAAATTTATATTCTTGAATATCTCATAAACTTTTCATAATATTTTTTTTAAATTTAGATCTCAAGAGTTGATGACTCTAGACAACCAACTCCATAAAAATTGTAGCAGGTTATAACTCATTTTTTATAACACTATTTAATATTTAAATGTTTTTTGAAAAATATTACTTAAAATTATATATTTATTTTTGGAAAAAAATGTTTTTTTAGTGATGAAAAAAAGTTTGAAAAATATTAATTAGAATGTGAGATATCTCTCACTAAATGAAAGTTTTACTTAACATTAAGGAAGTTAATTTTTTGAACCCGTATATCTTCAAAACTTTTAGTCATATCTCTATAAAAAATTATCATATTATAAATTCAACATGCTGACTCAATTGGGATAAAAATCGTGGGTTCGGTAATTGAAAAAGCGCTTCCAGTTAGCGATTAATTAACCATCAAACTCAAAATTGAAAATAATCATTTGAAGTAAATAACCATGTTAATTAATTTTGTTAATCAACTTCATTGTCCCATAAGTTAGTTCCCTTCGAGTCATTTCCAATTACGCTACTTTTTTGAAGATTTAATTATAATTTCAAAAGATACTAAGTGGCTTTTTTTTTTCTGATTACCCTTATGGTAATAAGGATGGTATAGTCCGTCGTGTGAGTCCAGTGTTAGAGTAGCCTCACTGCAGCCCCTGCATGTCGTAAAAGGAGACTAAAATGGGTATCCAGTGACAGGGGATATATCCGGGTGGGATAAACTCAGATTTCTCCCATTGGATACCCTATATCCGTGTGCCGCAAGGTCAAGCACAAAAAGAAGCTAATTTTTTTAGACTCGTCAATTTACACTGTTTGAGAAAAGACTAGTCAGGATGTTGCTGTCGACCAAGTGGGACAAAAAATAACAATATTCTAGTTCCTTTCAATAACGTTATTCTGTCAATATCTATAGCCAATAGTTGACAATATATATTGAAACAGAACAAATATTTATATACTAATTTATATCTATATCTTTATCTATATATATGTATAAATCTGTTCATTATTATCTGTTCGTTGATTTTTGTCTTAATATACTGTGATATATATAATATATATATGCAAATAATAACAAAGAAATACACTTTCTTATCACACAAATGCTTTTAACAAATGTTTATATATATAGATATATATAACATTTATTAATTGCATTTATGTGATAAGAAAGTGTATTTCTTTGCTATTCTTTGTAACATTTTGGATTTAATTGGTGATATCTCAAGCGAAAACTTAATTATAAATCTGTCATGAACTAGAAAATTACGTTAATGTGCCGCAATTATTTCCACTACTGCGAATTTGAGTTAATAAAATAATTTCAGAGAAATACGTAATTGCCAATGGGAATTGAGCAAAAATTACCCTAATAATACCCATTTATTCAGGCAAGAGAAGTAATGCGATACGGCAATTAAGAATAATTATCGCCACATATTTTATTAATTCTATCTATTCTGACCTAAATTTTCCCTAAATTAAATATTATCATTCAAAGTAATAACACTTTGTTATAATAAAATCATTTTGGTGGTACTGAGTTAATATTTGTTCATTACATGGTATTAACCAGAAAGTACAGTTTAAAAAATTTCGAAACTTCTATAATTTCTCAACAATTAATATGAATAATATCATCCACGACTCAATAAATTTAGAAGCATAATACTTTGTCAAAGATGAAAAAATTTGCATATACATGATAAAATTTAAATAATTATGATAAGAATCCTAATTTTACTAATTAATATACATGCTGTCCGAAAAGTACAATTATATTATTAAATATTTATTAAAATATCAACAAATATTTGTAAGTAATGTTTCAATAAAAAAAGGAACAAATTTTTTTAAAGTGCGTAACATATTTTAATGTTAGACCAAAATCTGCAATGAATGCTTCACAAATAGGTTGTGCATATCAAATCTAATGTTCCACCAATAGGAAAGGTGTAACACATCTAATGTTCCATAATAGGTAGGACGTAACACATCTAATGCTCTACCAATAGGAAGGATGTAGCACATCTAATGTTCCACCAATAGGAAGGACGTAAAACATTTAATGTTCCACCAATAGGAAAGACTTAATACATTATATTTTGAACTTATTTAGGCCACGAAAAACTTAAGATATTTGCTTACAGATATGAGTGAAAAACTTTGTTTACCAATCTCCAATATTTGAGAAATTCTAGAGGTAAATTCTATTTATTTCTATTGAGACTGTCGATTAACTTGCGACAAGCGAGAACGGACATCCTTCTAAAAGGCACTGCAACTGAATCAGATTACCCACAATTATTTGTTGCATTCAAGAACAGGTTTATACAACTCAATACATTTCTAGCGATTAATAGTGCTTCATGAACGTTGTAATTCGTAATTTTAATTCATCAGTGTCAGGAATCGGGGATTGGTAAACATTGATTTTTGCATATTTCTAAGAATTGGCATCGAATTCGTAAAACAGTTTCATACTGAATAAATTTCCAGTTATTAATTAATTGCACATTAAGACATTCTAATTATAGTCGAAGAAGAATTTAGATACTTTCTTTCCTGAATTAAATATACCTATTTGAGCTTCATTGTTGCTTTTTATCTTGAAATTTGAATGCTTATTTGATATCCTGTTTCACGCTATGCATGATTCTGCATTTCGATAAATCTGTTACAAAGTAGTTTAGTATGAAATGAATTGTATTCTTGGTCTATAAAATAAAAAATGTTTATATAACGTTATATACCTAAAGAAATATTAATAAATTAAAAATTTTTTTTAGTAACGTCCTTCCTGTACAGAAATATAAGCAATTTCGACACTTTTTGTATCGACTTGTAAAACTGAAACTATTTCTCTTCCGATATGCATGAATCTTCAATTTGATTCATCTGTTGCAAAGTTGTTTATTATGAAGTGAATTATTTTGTTGGAATTATGGTATAAAAAGGTTTATATAACGATATATATCTAAGGAAATAATAAATTAAAACCTTTTTTAATAACATCATCCATTTATAGAAATCCCCACGAAATTCTGCATTATTTTTCATAAATAAAATATTTTTCATAAATAATTTTAATTAAATTAAAACCATTTCAGTAAAGTAGAAAGAGCCATTGATATCATGTTTTGAAATAAATTTAAAGTATCTGTTTTATTGATAGAATTTAATCAAAAATGCTTTTTCTCATCCCTCCTATCCATTCAATGAATGGATTGAAGGAAGCATGTAAAAGAGATCGTATGAGTGGGTGGTGATCAATAATTTTAACTTCAGGAACGAATCTGAATCTTTATCAATCACTTTTGGAGCGCTTTATTTACACAAAAGGAAATAAATATAAAAAGGAAATATCATATAAACTAACTTTTTTTAATGGAAAGTTGTATTCAGTGAAATATTAAGAATTGGAATATTATTATAAAAAAAAATCTCTTATACTACAAAGTATTTGATTTAATGTTTCCGAATTTTCAACTATTTTCAGAAAAGTTAATTTTTATTTCATTTTATATTTAAGATATTTTTTAGGAAATAACTGAAACTTTTCGTTTATATTTACATATATATATATTATATGAATTTCTCTTTTTCTAATGAATTTCCTCAAAATTGCAAATCAGTTGCATTGTAAATCAAAGAAATATCCAATTTTAGCTATTTTCAAAAATTAATATTTTCAATTCATTTATAAATATAATCAGTTATATTAAAATTTAAAAATAAATTATTTATTTTGCTAGGTTTCTTCTAAGGTGTATTTTAATTGTTGGCGTGTAAACATTGCTTTATAAAAATGCGGGTTTAAGTTTGCCAAAAACAATTATACTTTAAAATTGAAAATGTTATCGCGCAAAATCATGTTATCATGGAAATGTAATAAAAAAATAAATAGCGTTAAAAAATTTATTAGTAAAATTATGTTAAATCATGTTAGTAAAATAAATCATGTCATCATGTTATCACACAAAAACACAATGTTATCACTTAAAAAGTAATACTTTAAATTTATTTATAAAAATAATCAATTATATAAACATTTAAAAATAAATTATATAATTTGATAAGTTTCTTGTTTGGCGCATTTTAATTTTTGGATTGTCAATTTTTGTGTTTTAAAAATGCAGGTTTATGTTTGCCAAAATCCATAGAAATAAAGTACCTACTTGAAACTAATTAATTCTCTCACAAATATAAACATTAAGGCAAACATGATTTAAAAATTAAAAGAAATTATTAGGGAAAAAAAACAAATAAAAGAATCTGCAACAGATTAGCTCAAATGCATCTCTGTAAAATAATTAAAAATTAATCCTCGATAAATAATTAGAGTGAGAATATGCTTGCATTAAATCTTTGAACAATACCAAAGATAATCAAACATCCAACAATACGATAAAAATCAAATCACTCCCTAGAGTTCCTTAAGCATGTCATCATGCGACATCGAAACCAAGGACCCTCTCTTCTCAAACAAACTCTTAATTATCATGCTAATTAACCATTATAATTTAAAGGAAGCACCGAAACCTCCGCCTCTTCGCGACATCTTTCCACTCCTCCAGCTAAAAAAAGAAAACTGTACAGAAGTCTTTCACGCAAGGCTATCGAGATGTGCAGGAAAGAAAAGAGTAAAGGGGCTATACAAAAGAAGTGACGAAGCGAGAGAGCGAAGTGACGATGTCGTTTTCGTGGAAGCCCGGCTCATTACAAAGGCTCATTTATCCGTCATTCCCTTGCGTTGGGTGAGGAGTCCCATTGGCAGTCGCCCGGAAAACACTTTGGCCTTTGGATCCCCCAGTTCTTTTCTTCCCCGGCTTTGATGGGAAATGACTTTTAGGTCCTGCGATGGCCTGGTGGAGTGACATTTGGGGAACTTTCACTCCGGCGTGGTTTTGGTAATGTGAGATTCTTGGTTTTAAGGAGTGTTTAAAAGAGGAATAGGATGATCATGGTGTTGCATTCTTTTATTTATTTTGAGAAGAAGATATTTCACTGGAATAAAAGTTGTTTTAAATTTTTTTGATTCACGTCATTTGATTTAAATTAAGATATGGTAAATTTTATTATTTTTTTTATTTTATTTTTATATTAAAATTTTATACGAATATCAATTTTAATACTTATTTGATATCCTGTTTCACGCTATGCATGATTCTGCATTTCGATAAATCTGTTACAAAGTAGTTTAGTATGAAATGAATTGTA
>BPLQ01003313.1:0-69700 GCA_021605075.1 Caerostris darwini
TGTTTAATATTTAATGTGTTATTTCCGAATGTGCTTTAAGATTTTAACAACTCATGTTTATTTTATGAAATCTGTATTATTTCTATTATTTACCTGAAACAATTTTAAAAAACATTTATTAATTATTTTTCTCATATAAAAATACAAGTAAAAAACTGAAATCTTTGCTGTTCGCTTCATGTTTATGCAAAAATAAAAGTGATAAATACAGCACATAAGTGATAAATACAATTCTATTCTTTTCTTGACCATGTTGGGATGTCTCAAAGGGTATTTGAAACATTCTTAAAAATCAAAATAATTAAATTCATTTAAATTTTTTAAATAATTAAATTTGTTTTTTAATTAAATAAATTTAATCACTTTTTTCATTTTAATAATTAAATTCATATTTTTTAAAAATTTTTAAATGTTATGTGCATTTAGTAATCATTTGTCTTTACAATCCTATATTATTGTTATCTCATACTTTTATATTATAATTCATAAATTGTCATTTTGCTGTTATATAAAAATATAATTTATTTATTAAACTTAAAAAATATAATTTATTTATTATTTATTTAAGGAAATAAAGGAGATTTTAAAAAAGATTTAGGAAGTATAGAATTTGTTTTGATGAAATGAGTTTGTTGGTCAGATAAAATTGTCTAAAATCTACCAAAATGTCATTTGTTGGAAGATTTTTAGTCAGAAAAATCTGTTGAAAGAGAAAATATTATGTCTTTTAATATGGGTAACAGTAGCTAGTGAATCTTATAATAGTTGTTACATTTTTAACTTAATATATTATACTCTTGATCATTCGGTATCTAAAATAGATACTACTATTTACTATAGATACTACTAAGAGTAGTATCTAAAGGAGATACTAGTCTTTCAAAAATTAAGAACAATATTACAAATAAACATACTGGTTAAAAATTAATATTAAAATTCATGAATTGCTAATTATTCAGTTCAGTTATTTAAAGAAACCATATTTAAAAAATAAATCTCTTCCCAAAATATACGATATTTAAACTGATTATATATTTAAGTTTATTATAAATAAATATCATAAGGGAAAAACTTCGGTCAAATATCATAAAAATAGTGACAAATATTTAGGTTCGGTGAATTTATTTGCAGCAAGTTTTGGGACTTTTTTATCCAATTTATATGCTTTTTACGTCTTTACCTTATGAGGTACCCATCTGAACAAGAAAAGCTAATGCGTTTTCCTTTAAACTAATTACTCAAAATATCATTGATTTTTCGTAATGACTAAGGCATTTACGTTTAAAGATCATTTGCATATCTATAAATATCAGATACTTGTTCGTATCTTACATTCTTTGGATGTACAAATAATCTTTTTCTCTTAAAAATTATGCAATCATCCTATTAAATAAATTAATTACATAATAAATATCATGAAATATTTTGTAGTAAAATCAAATAAAATATTCTCTATAAACATGAGAAATACACTGAAGTGACAAAAGTCATGGGATACCTCTTAATATCGTGTCGGCCCTCCTTTCGCCCGGCGAAGTGCAGCAACTCGACGTGGCATGGACTCAACAAGTCGTTGGAAGTCTTCTGCAGCAATATTGAGCCATGCTGTCTCGATAGACGTCCATAATTTTGAAAGCGTTGATGGTGCAGGATTGATGTTGATGGTGCAAGATGGACCTCTCGATGATGTCCCATAAATGCTCGATGGGATTCATGTCGGGCGATCTAGGTGGCCAGATCATTCGTTGGAATTGTTCAGAATGTTCTTCAAACCAATCGCGAACAGTTGTGGCCCGGTGACATGGCGCATTGTCATCCATAAAAATCCCATCGTTGTTTGGGTACATGAAGTCCATGAATGGCTGCAAGTGATCTCCAGCTGAACATAAGCATTTCCAGCCAATGTTCGGTCCAGTCGCAACAGAGGACCAAGTCCATGCCATCAAAAAACAGCCCACACCATTACGGAGCCACCACCAGCTTGAACAGTGCCTTGCTGACAGTTTGGGTCCATGGCTTCGTGGGGTCTGCGCCACACTCGAACCCTACCATCAGCTCTTACCAACTGCAATCGTGACTCATCGGATCAGGCCAGGGTTTTCCATTCATCTAGGGACCAACCGATATGCTCACGTGCCCACGAGAGTCGCTGCAAGCGATGTCGTTCTGTCAGTAAAGGCACTCGAGTCGGTCTTCTGCTGGAATAGCCCAAGAAAGCCAAATTTCTCCGCACAGTTCTAACAGACAAGTCCCTTGTATGTCCCACATTGATTTCTGCGGTTATTCGACGCAGTGTTGCTTGTCTGTTAGAATTTACGACTCTTTGCAGACGTCGCCGGTCTCGGTCGTTAAGTGCAGGCGGTCAACCACTGCGCTGTCCATGGTGGGATGTTATGCCTGAAATTTCATACTCTCGGCACACTCTTGACACTGTGGATCTGGGAATGTTGAATTCCCTAACGATTTCCGAAATGGCATGACCCATGCGTCTAGCTCCAACTAACATTCCGCGTTCAATGTCTGTTAATTCCCGTCGTGCGGTCATCATCACGTCAAAACCTCTTCACATGAATAACTTGAACAGAAATGAAAGCTCTGCGAAAGCACTGCGCATTTATACCTGTTCTACGCGATGTTACTGCCATATGAAAATTTGCATATTGCTATCCCATGTCTTTTGTCACTTCATTGTATATCCAAAAATTAAAATATTTTTTCTAGTTGCTTTATTTTATTAAATATAAAGTATTTAAGTCTTTATAGTATTACATTTTCTCTTAAATACACTCATGTCCATAAATTAAGGATAATTCAGAATCACACAGAAATTGAACTCTAAAATAAAAATTTCACCTGTAGAATTATCACACACATCTTGAAGAAGAATATGCAAATTATAGGAAACCACCAGATGGCGCGGATAGTACATTACAATGACGAGAGTGTAAGAGAGGGGTATATAAGGAATGGTGGCAAAGAAGTAAAATTGTTCACAAGCGCTTTAAAAGCCTTTCAGTGCAATAACCGCATAGTTATGGCACAAAGGAAGCATTTGGATGATTTTTTACGTGGTAGAATTATCGGACGACTGGAATGTCGACGTACCCAGCTGGAAGTATCCGAGGAACTTGGAATCGCCCAGAGTGTCATCTCCAGGCTTTGGAAACGATTCCAAGATGATGGTAATGTGAGTAGATGTTACAGCACAGGTCGCCCCCGAGTTACAACGCCGAATGAGGACCGGTATTTAGCAGTTACTCCCAAAAGAAACTGACGGAGCACAGCATCAGACCTGTCTCGTCAGCTCTCTTCAGCTACCGGTACGACAGTTTCAAGGCAGACCGTGTACAGACGCTTAGGGCACATTGGTCTATATGCTCGTAAGCCTATCAGATGTGTTCCACTTACCTCAACTCACTGTCGCCTGCGATTAACCTGGAGTAGAGAGCATGCATTGTGGACACCGCAACAGTGGTCTTGTGTGATGTTTTCCGATGAGTCCAGGTTTAGTTTGCAGTCTGATTCTTGCCGGACTTTCATATGGTGAGCGCCAGGTACCCGTTACCACCAATAGAACACCATTGAACGACACCGTTACGGTGGTGCAGGATGGCTCGTTTGGGAGGAATTATTATTGGTTCCAGAACTGATCTGCATGTTCAGAGTGTAACGATGACAGGCCACATCTATCGGGATGTCTATCTGGAACAACATGTACGTTTGTTTCGGGGCGCCATAGGTGCTGAATTTCGGTTTATGGATGATAACGCCCGTTCTCCCCGTGCAAACATTGTAGATGGATGCCTTCAATTGGAGGATATCACCCGTATGGATCGGCCAGCATACTCACCGGACTTGAATCCAATAGAGCATGTGTGGGATATGCTTGGCCGACGAATTGCAGCCCGTCAACCCCCTCCCACCTGTCAACCGGAACTTCGGAGGGCATTGCTTGATGAGTGGTGTAATAGTCCCCAAGATCAGATTGATAATTTGATACTCAGCATGCCTAGGCGTTGTAAGGCCTGTATTGCATCGTCCGGGAGACATACTCCGTATTAACCATCATGCTAACCACGTTATACTGTTTTTTGTAAATAGGTTCTTTTTTGAAATTTGCTCCAGGGAGTAAAAATCGCAATTTTTATTAATTATGTCAAACATATAGCATCTTTTTTGCTCTTTACCTTTTGTTTAATAAATAGACTTTACAAATAAGTCAAATTTGTTTTGCTTCTGTCTCTTTCTTTGCCTGAACTTCATTATCCTTAATTTATGGACATGAGTGTATATATGTCTACGAAACATTTAACAAAGTATTTTTTTTAAATTATTCCTAAAGGTAGTACACTAGATAATAAGTAATTAATATTTTTTTTATAATGATAAATAAATAAATAAATAATTCTTAAAATTCAAGCATTATATTTCATAAAGAACTACCATTCTTTAACATTCTTTTTCTTTACCATTTTCATTTGACCATTCTTTTACATTCTTTCCCACACTGAAACTTTTTACATAAAAAAAAAATATATATTTTCATTTTTATGTAAAAATTTTTACTTACTCTTACTTATTTTACGATTAAGTACCTATAAGCGTTTATGTGCACCTGTCTATAATTCCAAGTTATAAATCTTTAACATTTTTTTTACTTTTGTCACACACCGATATTTATTACTAAAATAATTATAATTATTTTATTCATTTAAATAATATTTATTAACAAAATATTTTCCATTTTATTAAAAACGTTTACTTACTCTTACTTATTTTACGATTAATTATCGATAAGTGTTTATGTGTTTCCAAATTTTAATTCTTTAACTTTTATTTCTTTTGTCAAACACCTAAACTTTTTAGGTAATAAAAAATATTTTCACTTTTATGTAAAATTTTTACTTATTCTTACTTATCTTACGATTAAGTATCTATGAGTGTTTTTGTCAGTTAGTTAAAGTTTAATTAATCTTTCAATAACTGCATTAGAGAAGTAATTCCAATTCGAGATGATTTTTATATCACAAAGTGCCTTTCACTGAACATAATTTTATTTTTATTTTTTAAAATACCCATTGTTACTTTTATCAATGTTAATTCCATTATTCCTTTTCGAATTAAATATTGCTTACGTTAATTAACATTCCATGCATCTTAATACAAGTTTAAAATTACATTAACTTTTTTCCTTTACTTCGTCACAAAGTAATTAATTCTAACTTGAATGGGATATTTTTCTGCAGCAAATAGTAAATCGCTCTCGAAATTAACCCAGAATATACAATTTTGACGACTGAGTAGTTTTCGACTCGCTTTAATTTTTTCCGGCATTTCTCCACTGTGAGGACGAATGAAAATCCATCCGTGGCCCACCCTGCGAAATCAACTCAAATAATCTCTCAAACCTTTGCCATTTACCTTTCAAAATGGATGTCGCCCTCTTATCTACTTAGAGTACTTTCGAAAGGGTTGAACAAAGCTTTTGCAGATGGAGTTTAAAGTATCGGGATTAAAATCTTTTTATCATCGTCAACGAGAATTTTGATTGTTTGTCTTTTGTAGGCATTTAAAAACAATTAAAGGAGAATAACAAAATACATGGAAGCTTTGTATTTTTTTTTCTAAATAGAAAATATTAGAAGGGTATTTGAAACGTTGCAACTTGTAAAATTGCTCTTTTAAATGGGAAAGTAATTAAACCAAAGCAAGACTGAGTTTAAGTGCAATATTATTAAAAGAACATGGAATTAAATATTGATATTGTAAATGCCAAAAACAACACAATTACTTACTTAATATTTTTGACATTTTATTAAATATAATATTTATGTTTGAATGTTTTAAAACGGTTTCAGACATTAAACTTTTAAAAAAATATTTAAAAATATTTGACTAAATTCCTCAAATAATTTTGAACCAAATCTTTTTTTTTCTTTAGTTTTGGAAAATATTTATTATTTTATATTTTTTTTCTAATACGCTGGCTATACCTAGACAGTTATTTTTATGCCACAAGCAAGGGCATGCAAGCATGTGTTACTCATTTAGCATTACCCAGGGGGCACATGTATCTTGAAGATATGCTACGGGCGCGAGTAACACTACCCACGTAACGCTCTCCCGATCTTATTAGATCGGGACCTATGGTTTAAGCAATGGATGTTTGTAGCGGATTCCGAATCACTAAAAACATTCATAGCACCATCGGGACTCGAATCCGAAACTGGGGGTACAGAGCGCCAGTGCGCTAGCCACTTGGCCATCATATCCCTTGTTATTATTATATTATACTTAAAGCACAATTTTGTATGAAAAAATTAGCAAGAATATTTTTTTTATTAATGGAAATCTCCCATTATTAAATGAATGACAATCATAAAAATTTTAAAAAATAACAATAAATATTTAAATAAATAACACTATTAAGAAAAGAGTAGTTCACAAAAAAAACGAGGAAAAACAACAAAACATATGAATTTATTATTTAGCAACACTTAATTAAGTTTAACACTTAACTAAAAATACTATAATGTGTTATTACATACATACATATATGTTTACATACATACATATATGCATAGACACACACGTACACATATATCTATATATTGGTAAGAAGGAAACAATTACAATAAACAGTTTTCTCGTTCTCATAAATCACCGAGTTAGAGATGCTTTGTTTCAGAAGTTTCTCTTTGAAGGGTATTCAATTTAACGCGTTTGGACAGACACGTTTGTGGCCAACTCTTCCTACTTCTTCATACGCTTGAGCAGAGGAATCAATGTAGTGGCGGAAAAGCACTGGAGATAAAATTAAAAACTAAGGAAGTCCACAGTTGTCAAGGGAAGTGGCGTACTATAACAGAACAAAAAAAAAATATTCTAAAAATATAATCCTTTCCTCCCCCATTCTCTTCAGGACCCATTGGCATAATAATCTATGCGAGGTTTGATCAACCGCGAAACAAACTTTTAGCCGGGGTTCTCTTTACCATTTTCGGGGTTTTCTGTCTGACGCAGCCGAGCTGCGCTTTTCAAGGATCGCCTTTTTGGAAGGCAATATCTGACTGCAATTGCGGATGTGACATTCGAAGGAAAAATGTAAGGGGAAGAATTTGTGGGGGCTGGGGAAGTTCTAGAGAGAGAGAGAGATATTATTTTGTATTTTTGGCTCTGAAATACCAGTAGAATATTGAAACTTGTTGATAGAAATATTAAATATTGTTGATAGAATTATTAAAACATTTTCCTATTCTAATTAATTTACTTTACATGCGTCATTTAAAAAAATGCAAATTATTTCAGCAAATGTAAATAAAAGTAATGCGAATCATTTTTATAACTTGTATTTGCATTTATCTGATAAATATAACTTTATAAATATTTTTATTTTAACATCTTAAAAAATATTTGTACGTTTTTGCATTTTTTAAAATGTTTGTTATTTATATGTTGTAAATCTGCAAAACAAGCAAACAAACAAAAAATAGCGTTCATATTATCATTTTGCTGATTATTCTGTAAATTCACTTATTGATACCATAATTATAGAAATTGATATTATTCAATTAGGGGAATTTCAAATCCAAAATATTAAATTTTTTTTCTTGAAATGGACTTAAAATAATGGTATTTTCAAAAATATTTGATATCATAGTTTATTTCCTTTAACGGGTTTTGACAAATGCTGTCTTTTAATTGAGTTAACAACAAAAAAAAAATTGTAAACATTACCTATTTCACAATAATTTAATATCTTATAAATGGTTCATAAAGTGCAAAATCATGTTGTCTAAACACTGCGTCATAAATAGCATATTTGCATAATAGAACACTTATTTTAAATACATAATAACATAATCTTTCATTCCATTTTTAAAACTAAGCATAATCTTAATTATTAGTTAAAATTTAATATTTTTAATTTCATTATTAAAAAAATCATCAGGATAATTTAAAAATATTTTGTAGAAATGATGTTCTTTTTAAATTATTTTTCTGATATTATTTATTTAACACAAATATTTTGTTTTGATATTTTTAACTCAGTCTGAATGCGCTCTTTAGACATTTTCAGTGAGTATCTCAACCACACAACACATTTATGTGATGAAATTGCTGAATCTATTCAATACATTATTTAATAACGAGTATAAATATCATTTAAAAAATCAAGTTAAAAATGAGATGCTTTTGAATAAAAATTATCATTGTACTTCAATTTGTATAGTTTCTTTAATTTAGTTATTTAGTTTAATTAGTATAATTTCTTTAATTTTGTTATTTAGTTTAACTAGTATAGTTTCTTTAATTATGTTATTTATTTTAATTAGTATAGTTTATTTAATTAATGTTACTTTTCTTAGATCAAACGCAGACCTATTTAATTAATTAATTTTGTTATAAATGAAAAAATCAATTAAATGTCTATTGAAGGAAAATAATCCATAATTTTTTTTCACCTGAAATTGTTTGTTATTTCAAAAAAAGGATTTTGTTAAAAATAATATTCATGCAGAATTTAGTTTACTTATTAGCATTTATTAATTTATAAATATAATATTGAATTGAATCTTGTCAAATAAAAATAAAAATAAAATTGAAAGTCATTAATATATATGCAAACATATCCACACAACTGAAAATCATTCCCCTTTGTAACTTTCCTACCTAAATTTGTACACACTTTGTGTTGATTATATTTATTTTAGAACATTACTTTACATTTGAGACCCTTTTTATGTTCCGGCGCAAACAGGGATGCAATTTATCACTATTTCTATAAAATCTGCATGTTGAAATTCTCACATAAATTTCTATTCAATGATTTACATTTGAAAGGCTTTTTTGTGCATATATCAAACTTTACCTAGTCTGGAAGTTCCCAACAATGACTGTATTCCGTCGCATTCATTCAGTTTCTTTTCTGGATGTGATGTTAAGCATACTACCTCGTAGTTTTCATCAACTCTTTCACTTAAAATAAACAAGGGATTTACTACTGTCCAAAAAGTAAAACCAATTTTCCATTTAAATTTCCCTGGCATATGGACCATCATATTTTTTTTCTTTTTTTAAGTTGTTGGCACTGTCTTGACATCTGTGTGAAATTTCACGTCAAAATATTCATTAGTGTTTGAGTTACGCTTAGATTTGTGAAACGCTAAAACTGATTCCGGCGATTTTTGATATGTCTGAATTAATTGAGCAAAGAACTTGCATTAAATTTCTTTTGAGGAAACGTATAGAATGTTGCAGAAGGTATACGGTGATCATCCCTATATCGGAAAGAACTATTTAGAAGTTGTATAAACAGTTCAAAGAAGGCAGAGAACGCGTTGAAGACGAAGAGCCCTCTGGTCGACCATCCATCTCAACCGAAGAAGCTCAGGTCCAAAAAATTAAAGATTTGGTGCTTGCAAACCGTCAATTAACAATTAGAGACTTTGCTGATGATGTCGGAATTTCAAAAGGATCGGTCAATTCCATTATTGGCCTCAAACGCGTCAAATCTCGATTGGTACCGAAAACACTGAATGTGCCAGCAAACACTGCATTGATTCTTCGTGACTTTTTCGCCAGAAATGAAACCCATATCGCTCCACAACCATCCTATTCACAGCGTGGAACTTCTGAATATTCCCTAAACACAAAAGACCACACCGGGGACACTATTTTGAGTCGATTGAAGAGATTCAACGTGAATCGCCGCGCACTTTGAAGGCCATCCCTGCCGATAACTTTTCAGCATGCATTGACGATTGGAAAAAGCGTTGGCATAAGTGCACAGTGTCCGGAGTGGATTACTTTGAAGGCGATGAAATAAATTTGGAAGTAGAAATAAGGAGTTCTTCAAAAAAAAATATTTAATATCTTTTTTTAATCTTTTTAGACACAGTAGTACATTGGTGTGCAAAACTTAAGCAATAAAGTGAAAGTTTAGCAGATATCCATGAAATTGCAGAAAACGAGGTCTGGAGGTCAGTATTATGAATACGTAAGCCAGTAGAAACGTCATGCGCATGCAAATATAAGGAACGAAACGTCGGAGGCGACGTGAGCGTATGCAAAACGCGTGATGTCGGCACGCGCAGCTCAACAGTAGAATAAAAGGAAGGACGGAGACGCAATTCAACATATTCGCTGCAAGTGTCAGTGAGTCAGTTCGTGAAATATGGCTAGAAGAAATAACCTGGACGACTTCACACGTGGAAGAATGATCGGAAAGCTGGAGGAGAGGCGTACTGTCACCAGTGCAGCTGCAGAGTTCGGATTCAGCAAAAGAGACGTTTCGCGAGTTCGGAAAGCATTCCAAACCACAGGTACAGCTGTTAGAAATGTTGGTGGGAGCCGCCCGAGGAAGAAAACTGCAGGGAATGACCGATATATCGTCCTGCAGGCGAAAAGTGGCCGACAGCAGTCAGCAAGCGCCATTGCTTAGCAACTATGCACAAGAACGGGGCGACATGTGTCGTGCTTTACTGTGACCAGAAGCCTTCACAAAGTAAACCTATTCGTCCGTAGTCCTAAACGCTGCCTCCCGTTGAAAGATGGCCACCGTTTACAGTGGTGCAGAGAGCACAAAAACTGGACAACTGATCAATGGAGTCGTGTCCTCTTTACGGATGAGAGTTGGTTCTGTACCAGAAGCGATTCTCGACGCATTTTGATTTGGAGAGAGGTCGGACCCGGCTTATCCCAGTAACGTCAAGGAAAGACACCGTTATGGTGGTTCTGGAGTTCTTGTTTGGGGAGGCATTTTGCTGAACGGGCGTACTGAGCTCCATTTTTCGACAGAGGGTCTGTAACAGGGGATCGCTATTGTGAGGAGGTACTACTTCCACGTGTGTGTCTGTTCCGAGGTGCCATTGGCCTAGAGGTGCCATTCGCCATTGGCCAAAGCACGGCCACATCGGACTCTTGCTGTTAGCAGATACTGGAAAGTGAAGATATCACTCGAATGGATTGGCCAGCGTACTCCAAAGATTTAAATCCCATCGAACATGTGTGCGATGCTTTGGGGAGACGCATTGCAGCACGCTTACATCCTCCGGAGAACACCCAACAACTCAAACAGATGCTGATTGAGGAATGGGCACTCTTATCGCAAGAAATGTTTCACCAGCTGGTTCTGAGTACGTTGAGACGGTGCAAAGCAACAATTGCAGTGAGGGGAGGGCATATCCCATTATTAAGGAACATCTGCTTGTTGTTCTTCCTCTTGGATAGACAATCATAAATCACGATACTATGCGTTCAATAAAGCTTGTTTTTGTTTGATTCCTTAACGTATGCATTGTTTTCCTTTTTCAGCGCCGATGCTTTCGTCATCCTTTACGTACATAATACTCTCCCTCATTTCTGAATGTCAAGTCTCTCAGATTATTTCTCGTCGAGTTATAGCAAAAAAACACCTGTTGCTTATGTTTTGCACACCAGTGTAAGTTGTACATGACAACGGAAAATGCTCATATACGTACATTGGATAGGACAGGATTTATTTGCTTTTTCAATATAGGCCGCTAAAGCATTTCATGTGAACGAGCGTTATAACAGATTGAGTTACAAATCTCCTGATAGCTTAAGACTGAGAAGAGAAGCACGATTTTCCTTAGGCTGCGTTTGCAAATGAATGTATGTTGTTGTATATAACTTGTTGTGCTATAGCTTAAAATGGGGCCGGAGCATGACAAATTGCTGTGCACCTATCAGAAGATTGTTTTCTTGCGATGCCCAACTGAGTAGAGAGCTCATTTTAAAGGATATTTACCAATGCTGTCTTCACAATTTAGTTCAACTTAAGAATTGGGCCAAATAGATGACGTTATTCCTCATATAAATCTTACAAGTACAGAGAAATCAATTTGTACTGTAATGTAAACATCCTGTCTGGGAGGTGTGAGCTGACAGGTGAAAAAGAAATGTAATTCAGGGAGATGAATAAGTTTGCGTAAAGAGAGAGGTTGTTTGGCCAGTCCATCCTCGAGTGTGATGGGTGGCTTAATAAAGGTGAAAAATTACTACTGTCCACGTGTGTGTGTGAGAGTGAGCTATCGGACACATCTATCTACAATAAAACAAATTATTTAAAAATTAAATGTATTATTTAAAAGTAAAACTATAATATAATTATAAAATGAATATTTTAAATTTTACATCAGATACATAAACATTACACATGGAAATTAAACAACTTCAAGAAATGGTTAGCTTTGTGAATTAATTTCGTCTTGTACAAATATTTGTACTATACATAATTAGGAAAATATTTCAAATTAATTTAAAGTACATTCAACAATTACAATTTAGCTACGAGCAGATAAGCTAATTAAATCGTTCTGTATTTCCTCTTTCCATCTAATAACACCATCTACTTTCACGCAACCTCGAAAATTCGGTTTCGGAAATATGATTCCTATTGCAGCCTTGCTTAGTAAACCTAGAATATATTAATATATTCAAGAAAGTTTGTATTGGAAATGTTAAAAGGAGTAATGTTAATATATACCCATTGTTTTTAAACATTTAAATATTATATAGTATTTTCAGACATTAAAAATTAGATTGTATTATAATTTTTTTCATAAATATAAATTAACTTTATCGTCGAACATTATATTTTAGATGTTTTATAATCTTATTTTTATATTAGTCGTGAATACATTTAACAAAAAAAAAAAAAAAAAAATTTAAACACTTAAAAATTAACTATAATATTAAACATAGATTAAAATAAAATATTAAATATTTATTTTTCACCTTCGCTTTTTAAAAATATATGCCATATTATTTAATATACTAATTGTTTCTTTTGAAAATTCTAGGAATCGTATTGTTCTAAAGCTAGATTGTAGATACATATAGATATATACGCTTACATGGTATACGAGTTAACACTTTCACATTTGCGATTATTACTTCAAAAATTGTATTTGATATTTAACTAAAAATTTTAAATATCATTATTTTTATTCGGTTAAATTATTTATATTAAAAATTTCATTAATATATGTAATTGTCTCAAATGATTTAGATTTAAAATTAAAAAAAAAAATCACATGTATATCTTATCATTCACAACCATCCACAGTAAAAGTGCTTACAAATATGAATTAAGTTATTTATTTTTATCTTAAATCATTAAAACTAATAAATATTTATTTAAAAATATTAAATAAGAATTTTAATTAAGTTTCTATACACAAAACTAGTATTTTATTATACATTATTATTTTTTCTTAATGTGCAAGGGGTGATTTCTGTTTATTTTTCTGTCTTTTCCACTTTGGATCACCTTAACTCTATATAATGATAAATTAAAATCTAATAAAGACAAATTAACAGTTAAAAACTTCAAATTAGGAAGGATTCAAAACAATTATACAGTTATTACTTATCTATACAGTTACTCCGATATTCAGAAGAAATAAAAGCAGATCCAAATTCTCAGTTTGAAAGATTTTTTTCACTATAAACCACCCACATTGCGTCAATCCATTGACTTAAGGCATTCTAATAAGAAAAGAAAACCTGAGAATGAAGATTAATATGTTAACGCGATCAATTTAGGCCTAGAACAGCATCACCATTCCATTCCCGTTCTGTCCGCCACAGGAGTTAAAAAGTATTTATTCTCGCCAATATTTTATAGGATTTTTCACTAAACTTAATGTAACGTTCACATGTCTATTTCGAAAATTTAAGTTGAATTTTATTCAGAACTTTTTAAAATGCATTTTTTGCTGGTTTATTGACTATTGCATTTTCTTCTAATAAGAAAAATCAATTTTCCTTGAACTATTTAGTAAGATATTCTTGTACTTTCATAAAATTAGGGTTATATTTGTCTTTGATTAAGTTTAAAAAGTGTTAGTTTAGTTACTAATTTTACTGAACAGAAATTTGAAACAATGACAGATAAATTTACTTTTATTCGAAAGAATTATATGAATATGATATTAATTTTTTTTTTTTTTTTTTTAATTAACAATAACTTTGTAAGCAATCATGGAAATTTGAATTTTTAAAATATTAAACTAATTTACTATGTATGAAAAATGAATTATATTTAATTCTCATTCAAATACATTTGTAATATATATACACTACTGGCCATTAAAATTGCTACACCAAGAAGACGACATGCTAGAGACGTGAAATTTATAAGGATACGTAACATCAAGGATTGCAGTCTTATATTATAAATTTAGTAGACGCAATTGAAACTTCTTGCCTACATATTAATAAATTTATAAGACTGTAATTTGATATATTTATAAGTCAACATGCCAAATATAAGTCAATCATTTTTAAGTCAACCAAAGTTATCTCTTTAATTTATGATATAATAGTACAGAGGTAAATAATAATTATTTTACATAAGTTCCATTTTTTAATGTAATTTAAACTATTGTATAACTTGTCAAATACATTACATTGAATAAACTTGATTTAATAAGCACGACTTTCTTAACATTAGATAACTGAAATGTGTGCCATCTGTTTTTAATATTAATAAAATAACTTCCTGTACAATTAATTCATTATTAATTAAAATATAACATAAATATGTATTCGATTTTTCAGTTTCTATGTCAGCAATAAAAACCCTTATTATACAAAATTATAAAATTCTGAGAAAATTAAGTGGAATTATATTTTTTTAAACATTTTAAACTTAATTACATTAATGGAAAAAATATTGAATTAAATAAAATTCTAGTAAAATAAAATCCAAATAACTCTTTAAATGACAGATATTATTTTACATCATTACTATATAACATACTTTTACAAAAGCATGTTTTGCCGTACAAAACAAAATAACGGGCTTACTACGGTGCCAAAAAAGTAAGAACAATTTTTATTTTTTTTTCAAAAACACTTTATTTATTCTTACAATTTATTTCATCGCCTTCAAAGTCATCCCCTCCGCACACAATGCACATATGCCAAAGTTTTTTCCAATCCTCAATGGATGCTAAAAAGTCATCGGCAGGGATCGACTTCAAAGCTCTCGGTGATTCACGTTGAATCTCTTTCAATCGAATCACATCTGTGTCTCAGGTGTAGTCTTTTCAGTTTAGGGAATAGCCAGAAGTCTCACGGTGTGAATACGGCGGTTGTGGAACGATATGGATTTCATTTTTGGCGAAAAAGTCACAAAGAATCAATGCAGTGTGAGCTGGCGCATTCAGCATTTCCCGTACCAATCGAGATTTGACGCGTTTGAGGCCCAAAATGGAATCGACCGATCTTTTAGAAATTCCAACATCATCAGCAAGGTCTCTAATTTACGACGGTTTGCAAGCACCAAATCTTTAATTTTTCGGACGTGAGTTTCGTTGGTTGAGGTTGAGGGTCGACCAGAGGGCTCTTCGTCTTCAACGCGTTCTCTGCCTTCTTTGAACTGTTTATACCACTTCTAAGCATTTCTTTCTGATATAGGAATGCTCACCGAATGACTTCTGCAACATTCTATACGTTTCCGCAAACAAAATAAAATGCAAGTTCTTTGATCAATTTATTCAGACATTTCAATAATCGTCGGAATCACTTTTAGCGTCTCACAAAGCCAAGCGTAACTCAAACACTAATGAATATTTTGACGTGAAATTTAACACAGATGTCAAGGACAATGCCAGCAACATAAAAAGGGAAAAAAATGAAGATTCATATGCCAGGGAAATTTAAATTGAAAATTGGTTTTTACGTTTTGGGCACAGTAGTATGTTACCTAGACACGAACAAATTTGTTTCAAAACAACAATTGGGATTCATTTTTTTTTAAATTTATATTATGTATATATATGATTAATTAATTTAAATAAAGCATGATGATTTCTAACAAAATGAAATTTGGTATAATAAATATTTTTCTTTATTCATGTAATTCACATTTTATTTGTTTTGATGAAACAATTTTCATTAAAATAATTTTTCAAAATTTGATATTGGAATAAAAACTACAAATAAAAACAAATTGATTTTAAATAAAAAAAAATCAATCAAATGCATTTATGTATATTTTAATTTAATTTAATAAATGTTTATTCTCTATTTTTGATTTATTTTTCAGTGGAACATGATGTTATATTAGAAATCATGCTATTTAATCGTGATTTACCGTGAAATGAAACTGTTTAGTAACATTTAATTTATTTTATTGATTTAAAAAATACCAATTAGTAATTTGATATTTAAAATTTTTTCACTAAATTAACTTAGAGAAAAATGTTGTAAAAATATGTGAAATAATACTTATGCTGATATTTGTTTCCTTAAATTAATCCAATTATTTTTCGGGAACATCATTCGGGAAAGATAATGAAATGAAACAGAATTTTTACATGTTCAGTTATGCAGCTTAATTTGAAGCTTTTCTGAAATTATTTATTAAATTTAAAAACAAAATTGCTTAAAGTATTGTTTTGAATTTCACGTACAATATAATTTTCCACGAAAGTTTTACTTTTCTCTGATACCTGATATGGATAATTGCATTAAGTTTCCACAGTTTATGGTTTTTCAATTATCTATTCCTAGAGACACTGAAAGTGAATAATGTTTTTATGATGCTTACATTTTTAAAACTAATTGATTGTTTGATATCTTACAAAAGGCAAAGCAAGAAGAAAATGGTTTGTGACATACGAAATTCTGATTTGTAGTTTTAATTGGTAGTAGATTTCTTTAACTGTAACCAATTTTTATTTTAAATAAAAAATGCAATTAAAATTAAATATTAGTTTGTAAAATATTAAATAAATATTGCAGAAATTTTTCAAAGTATTAAACATTATTTAATTGGAAAATTTATTAATATTGTATTATTTAAGTACTTTAAACGTTAACATGAATGTATAGAAGTATATACAACTAATTTATTTTTAATCAAAAAAAAAAAAAAAAAAAAAATTAAAAAAATTATTTAAATTCTTTACAGAGTAAAAAAGAAGAGTATAAAATGTAATTTTTTATGAGTACATAAAATAATAACCGTAAATTAATTTACAAAATAACAGGCGATTAATAAAATTAAATTAAAATTTATTCCATACAATTTATTAATTAAAATTCTACTTTGACTTAACATTTAATATCATAAAATAGTTAAGCAACACTTGTTTTACATTTTTATTTCGATTTCAAATAATATATATGCTTTATGCAGGACTATATTAAAAATAATAGCTTTGAAAAAATATTTTAATTAATATGTTTTATTTTTTTAACTAAAAATATATACTACTACAGAAAATTTTCTTATTATTTAAACCTCACAGGCAGGGCCGGGTTTAGATGAAAAGAGGCCCTAGACTATTCCACTTATGAGGCACTTTCACCTCCCATTTTTAAGTTTGTAAATTACTTATTATGTTTGTTTATTATTCAGATGTGTAGAATTTCTCTTTATTTTTGATTCAGTGTTATAGTGTTTACTGTTTTTAGAATAATGTAGTATTAGTTTTGCTAACAATTTGAATATAGGCCGATCTTGATCTTGATGCCCTAGGCCTAGTTAGCCTATAGGAAAATCCGACCCTGCTCACAGGAAACCGGAATTAAGCACAGCGCACAATATATATACAATAAAACCTAATTCATTACATAATACGCGAAGAGTCCGAGTCTTCTGATTCATGGGCTTAAGGAAAACCATTTCCATCGAGTGTCGTGTCAACATTATTATCCCATCCTTGATCTTGTCTGTTACGAAGCTTGTTGGCAGCGCAGCTGTCTGGATCTGGAGTGCTTGGAGGATGGGGAACAGAGATTTTATGGTACATTGCCCAATGTAATAAACATTTAGAGATAATTTAACAATTTGAAGAAGGAAGGAAAAGAAGAAAATACACAATAAAAAGACTTTTATGGTAAAAAATTGATAGAATTAAAAAATTTTTATTTTTTTATTTTTTATTTATTTTTAATTATTCGTATTTAAGTAATTAAACAATAAAGAAGAAATGAGAGATCAGTGAAGGATAAATTTAGAATGGTACACAGTCCCTTAAGCTCGGAGGCAGTTGAGAAGAGAAACGAAAACTAATCGCCAGACAGGGGGAATGGGGGAGGAAGGGTTGAAGAAAACGGAGTCTGCAGGGGCGAAAACAGTGGGTGGGGGTGGGGAGAGCTCAAATGAACTGGTGGAGGAGAGGTAGCGGAGATGCTTATAGAATTTCGCGTTCTTTGGGTTTTGGAGATCGTAATCAGGGAATCTTTTTAGAAGCGTATTCGGATTATTAGGGTGCTTATTGTAAAAGTTGTTGGCAAGTTTTTGACTGATGGAATATTAAGCTTCATTACTCCAAGAGATTTGATTATTGTAAAGAATGATATAAAAAGGTTGTTTGGGTTGTCTGCGGGTATAAAGAACGGCTTTATCAACATCTATTTTGATTCTGGATTTTATAAGCCAATTTTCAAGTGTATGAATATATTTTTGAAGAAAATTATTGTTACGATTTTGAACAATGATGGCGGTGTCGTCGGCAAAGAGACTGAGGGTGATGTTATTAGCTTGGGGAATGTCATTCGTGTATAGATTAAATAGGTGAGGAGTTATAACAGAGCCTTGGGGAATAGCAGCATGCATATTTTTAGTAATGGAATTAGTATTATTAATAGAGACACAGAACTTTCGGTTAGTTAAGTATGAGATGAGAATTTTACTTAGATTAGTTAGGAATTTATTAATTATGAGTTTATAAATTTGTCCGTTAATCCAAACTTAATCGAATACTTTGGTTAGATCAAGGAAGAGAATTGCAGTCATAGACTTATTTTGGAATGCTTCATGAATAGTTCCAGTAACTCTTAGGAGCTGGTGGGTGGCAGAGAGTTGGAAGGTGAAGCCGAATTGATTGGGGATAATGATATTATTAGTTTCGATGTGTGCTAAGTATTCCTGGAGAATGGTGGATTAGGTAAGTTTGCCAAGAGTAGGGAGAAGAGAGATAGGGCGATAGTTATTGGGGTTGCTAGGGTCCTTACCGGGTTTAAGTACTGGGATGATATTAGCAGTTTTCCATTGGGTTGGGAAATAGGAAAGAGTTAGTGCAGAGTTCATTACTTTAGTGATGTGGAAGATAATTTTTAATGGTAAATTTTTAAGCATTTTATTAGTAATTTTGTCATTGCCAGGGGCTTTTTTAATTTTAGTGTTAGAGATATAATTAATAATAACAGAGGGGTTAGTAGAAACGGATTTAGTTGGGGGAGGGTTAGTAATGAAGTCTTTGATGGTGTTGTAAACGACAGAAGTGATGATCGGATCTTGGATATGATTTTTAGAAAATTCTGGTTCATAGGAATTGGCTATTGTATCAGCTTTTTCTTCGCCAGTGAGTGCTTTATTGAGTGGAAGGTTAGTATTTGTTAGAGCAGGGATTTTGGAGCGTTTTTTCTTAAAGCGGTAATCCAAAGTGAAGTATCCTCATTTATGAGTTAGGCTAGTTTATTTTCCCAAGTGTTATGATTATGTAGTCGGAATTATCTACAGAGTTTAACTTGTATTTGATTGTAAGTTCTTTTAGAAGGTGATTCACGATAAAGTTGCCATGCTTTGCGTGCTTGATTTCTGTGTGTTTTTAGGTTTTTAAGATGAGTAGGGAGGAAGGGATTGTTATTATTAGTAGCGAGTTAAGAAGAGTCGTTGTAGGCTTTGGTAATGGAAGAGGAGAGATTATTAATTTCTGGGTCGATGAGGTTTGTCGAGGTTATTGGAGTGGGTGTGTAGGTGAAGTGATTATTAAAAAAACTCTTGTAGTGATTCCAGTTAGTAGATGTAATTTTAGTGTTAAGTGGTTTTTGAATGGATAAACTAAAAGTAATTATAACGGGGTTATGGTCGGAAGAGAATACAGAAATGGATTGGATGTTGTATTAAAAATTAAAGTTATTTTGAGCGTGAGGTCAATTGTAAATGCGGTGCTGACACCAAATCGAGTAGGTGTTGGTGGTGCAATGATGTCCGTACCGGAATTTAAAACGTAGGTCCTGACTGTAGTGCCTATGACAATATTTTTTCTGCAGCCCCAGTGTTTGTTGTGAGCATTGAAGTCACCACAGAGGATAGAAGAATTGTTAATAGATAGGAGGGTATTAAGATCAGTAGTAAGATCATTTTGATTAGTAGCGTTATGGATATAGACGGAATCTATTGTAGTGTTAGACAGAGTGGGAAAGTTTACAGAAATAATGACAGCATTAATGGAGTTGAGGGTGGAAATAAGGATTTCATAATGGAGGGATAGAATTAAGGATGAAAATTGCTATGCCTCTGGAAACAGGGTCTTGTGGTCCGTCATTCCTGTAAAGGTTGTAATTAGCCAGAAAGGGGTTATAAGTAGGTTTGAAAAAGGTCTCTTGGAGTAGAATGATGTCGGGGTTGTAATTGTGAACAAAGTTTTGGAAATCTGAGAATTGTCTACTTAGTTCACCTGCATTCCAGTAAGATATAGAGAGTATGGAGACAGGGGAGTTCATGGTTGGTTGTTAAGAGTAGAAGGTTTGGCAAGGTCATTGAGGCGAATAAATAATTTGTCTTCAGGGGTTTTGGTTTGAGATAATTGTTTGTAAACAGTGTCTATGGAAGAGTTGCTGATAAAAATTTCTTTGAGAATGAAAAGGGTTTTGTGTAGGTCGTCAGGGTTAAAAATTGGAGTAGAAACAGGTTGGGTTGGGGGGGGGACCAAGTTAGTGCCGAGTGCATTAGCATATGAAAATTGGGGATAACTTGAGGATAGTGAACATTTTTGGAGTCGGTTGGATTTTGAGGAGTACGATAAGGCTTTGAGGTAAGTAGTAAGTTTGCTCTAAGTAGAGCATTACCTCCTTGCTGCCGTATGGCCTACTTGATTGCAATTTATGCATGTTGGGTTTTCGATTTTTTCTTTAATGGAGCAGTCTTTATGAGCATGGGGTCCTCCGCAGCGTGGCTGGGATCTGCAATTAGTGAATGAATGATGGAAAAAATTGCAGGAATAACACTGTGTTATTCCTTGCTTGCAAAGGAATTTTTCGACTTTGATTGAGAGGTAGAATAATTTTGAGAGGTTGTAGATGCTCTCATTATTTTTACTGCGGGGAAGTACAATTTGCCAAACGGGGATTGGTTCTTTGGTTTTGAGATTGTGAAATTGTGTTACTTTTTCAATGGTAAAATTTAGACTTTTAAATTCCTCTTCAATTTCAGCTGCAGTGGTTGGCCGGGGTAAATCCTTAATGGCTGCTTTGGTTTGGTCGTTGGAGCTTGGGGATGATTAAGAAGTAGTTAAATTTATTTTTTTGTAAAACTTTGGTAATTTCTCTATGAGAGTCCTCGTCATTGGGGTAGATTTTAATGAATTCACCAGAAAGGTTGGTTTTAACGTCACTCTTTAGATATTCGTGTATTGTTTTTAGTTGTTACTTTAAGTTTTATTTTTGCCTAATCATAATAGGGAGAATTCTGGAGGTGTTAATAATAGTTTTCGAGTTATTTAAGGTTTCGTCTGGAGTGAGTAGTTGAAAACGATTAGTATTTTTTTGGGGGGATGGCGGCGTTTTCATTTTACTCCCCATGAGATTAATAGTCGACACCAGAGGTGTGCCTTTTGGCAGGTTTGACGAAATCTTTATTATTATGCTAATTTTTCCGATTGACATGATGAAAAATACAATTTGGAATCGGGCAAGTACCATAGCATCCATTCCATTGCGCTAGTGAGTCAGGTCTTCAATCTTTTGTTGAGTCCTTGATCTGTGTGGACATCATTGTTGTGATCGAGTTCAGCGCGGAATTTTTCTGCTCTTGCAATATCTTCCACAGCTGTCTTTAGGAGAGCGGTAGTCCGTCGCAGTTGCGTGGGCTGGTTGGTAAGTTCCAGCGGTTGTTTGTTCGGCTGTGGCCTTGGGTGGCCCTGAAAACAAAACACGGAATGTGTTGATTTTCCTATCCTTTTTGCAGCAGCCTAATGAAGTAGCTAGGTTCTTCCATTCCATAACTGCTTGGACAGTTCCAGAGCATCGTAATTACCATGCACCGCACCATCTGTAATTGCCCTTTGTGCCATCTTCTGTCATCTATGCAAATGATGTTCCTTGTTTACTTAACTCCGGTTAAAAGAGCCTGGACTTTGTGCTTATGTGATTAGCAAGCCGGTTTAAATCTTGATGGTGACTCGGTGTACGGATAACAGAGATTATATATTTTAACAAAACAAAATGAAATGTGTTTAATAAAAAAAAGGAAGATCTAATACATTTTTTCGTTCAGGATCATAGTTTTATTTGCGGAACTAAATAAATTAATAATTTCATTCTTCATACTAAGTTCGTTATGCTTATGTCTATATTGATCCATTTTCATATAATGAATGTATAAAAACTGCACAAATATAATCAGGTTGTGTGAAAAGGCAAACACCTGATTTAAAGGCGAAACCGGCAAATCGATCACTTGATAGAGGTACCAGTAAAAACAAAAGGGGCATCAAACAAATGTGATAAAAATAAACGTTCAACAATTTTCATGAATATTTTTTATCGAATTTTTTTTTTTTTTTATATTAAATAAAATAAAATTTTAATAATTAAAAAAAATAAAATTACTTTTATTAAAATCAAAAATTTTCCGGAAATTCTTATTTTCCCCCTATTACGCCAATGGGTTTTAATCCGTCTGACTTCGCTGCTTGCCAATTTTCTACACAATCTGTGGTCGACATTTATTAGAAAAAATATTTTACTCAATGTTTTCGAATTGTTTTAAAAGTCAGCTGATCTAATATATCACTTTTCTACTTAGTATATCAAGAAATATGTATTAATTTGACAACTTTTATTTGCAAGAATATAAATTCAGATAATCAAAATTTAGAATACTAAAAGAAATTTTAACATGGTGTACATACTCATTACCTACAATCATTTCATATTTTATAACCAGTCAAGAAGTATCATTTCTGGAAAAAATAATCTATTTTTAAGCATACAATATTATTTAAAAAAAAACCATTAAATTCGCAAATAACAAATAAATAAATGCTGTAAATCTAAAATGGCATTTGAAATAAATGAATATATAAATATAAGTAAATAAATAATAGCAACCAAGACACTAACACTGATGATGTTGGTAATGCAATTTTAATGTTGACCACTACAAACATGTTCCATATTGAAATTTAAAGAGTATGTAAGTTATATTTCTATGCCGTAGACAAATACAGATATTATGCCCTGCAAACCATCGAACCATCTATGCTGGGTTTGTCAATTTAAGAAGAAAGCATACTATTTTCTGACTTGCAGTAAAAGGGCATTACATTTATTGCATTAAAAGACATATGTTATCACTGTTTTTGTCACAGCTACACTTTGACTGTTTGACTACGTTCTTACCATTTTTTATAAATGTAATATCCGGCTTACAGTAACATGGCTCGTCTGTCACAATGACACACTACTTCCGACACTGTCATAAAATCTACTAAGGTTTAAGTATTTTTCGCAGGTATTTCTTTTACTGTTTTTTTTTTTTTTTTTTTTTTTTTGTATTCTCAAACTTACATTTGCCTTACTCTACAAGAAAAAATATTAATAAGTAAAAAATACAAAATAAAAGTATGTACTATACCAATAATATTAATATCTATATCTATATATATATATGTGTGTGTGTATTTAATTTTCATGAATGCATTACAATAATTAAATTATTAATGAACTAGCACTTTTAAAGTGATTTTCCTACTTGTTTTTGGGCATCAGAATTATCACTGAATTTGACATCATTAAAATTACAAGCATAAGTTTTAAAATATTTTATCTTATATTTTAATTTAATAACAGTCACATTCGTAAGAGTACCCAAAACGATGCCTTAAATATTACTCTGAACATTATTATTTTAAATATAAAATGAATATTGTTAAAAACATAATATCCTTACAGTGTTATGTAAAATAATAGGTTTTTGTGCAAGTAAAGCTGATGATTTTTTAATGAGCCATGTTTATATTTGAGTTTTCTTTACATTAAGAAGGTTAACAAGGCTTTTCAAAATTTTTATGAATAAATGTATTTATCAATGACAATATTCCTCAATGAATTTTGACAGTGAGAAGGAATATGTCCTTCTCCACTTTTATCATAATCTTCGCCGGTTGATACAATTTTAAATATACATATATACTATTATTACTATGAATAGATTACAATGCTAATTATTTTATTTATTAAATATTAAAAATAATAAAATATTTGTAGAATAATTGACTGCATAAATATTTTATTATAAGCAATTTAATTATGTATGATTTATTATAATAATTTAATAATTTTTAATGTTATAAATAATTTTTAAGTAGAAATGATGTGTTCCTATGAATTATAATAATGATCTTAAAATGTTTAAATGTGACAGCTTTTCAATCATTTACTTAAAGCCTAAAAATTAGTTTATCCAGAAAATATCAAAATTTATAAAATTTAAATACTCCTTTTTATTTCGCTGGACAACCCTAGGAGTTTATTTTGCTTACATTTTTTTCTGTTTGATGTTTTTACTATGATGAATGATTCTGATAAACTGTAAGTTAATGCTGTTATTATTATAACTCACAAGAACAGAATGTTATTCCCAATATTTTAAGTTAACTTATCATGGTGAAATAAAAGCCACATTAATTTTGAATCATGTGTTATAAAAATTTTATCTGGTTTGCTTTGATAATTTAAAGGCAATAAGCCTAATTTTTAATTCTTTCACAAACAAGCACAACGGCATATATTTAGATTGAAAAATTCACTTTCACTTGCATGTTTCCTTAATGATATATTTTTCAAATTTAAAAAAAAAAAATAATAATATCATAAAATTCTTCTTAATTGAAACTTTAACAAATAAAATATCATCGTTATTCTAATTTATGTGTTACTTTTTTAATTCATCTTAACATTGGTAATAATCAAATTATTTTATGACACTCGATATATATGTTGCATTGAATAACAGCATGTGTGAACTTAAATTTGTATTATATATATATATATATATATAATGCAAATTTAAGTTCACACATGAGTATATAATAAATTTTGATTTTATGTATATATATATATATATATATATATATATATATATATATATATACTACTGTGCCCAATTATTAGACCGATTATTTTTTTTTCAAAAATTCTGTATTTATTTTTCCAAATTTATTTCATTGCCTTCAAAGGAATCTCCTCTGGACACAATGCACATATGCCAACTTTTTTGAAAATCCTCAATGCATGCTAAAAAGTCATCGGCGGGGATGACCTTCAAAGCGCGCGCCGATTCACGTTGAATCTCTTCAATAGCCTCAAAAAACGGTGTCCCCGGAGTGGTCTTTTGAGTTTAGGGAATAGCCAGAAGTCGCACGGTGTGAATACGGTGGTTGTGGAACGATATGGGTTTCATTTTTGGCGAAAAGGTCACGAAGAATCAATGCAGTGTGATCTGGCGCATTCAGTGTTTTCGGTACCAATCGAGATTTGATCGTTTGAGGCCCAAAATGGAATTGATCGATCCTTTTGAAATTCCAACATCATCAGCAAGGTCTCTAATTGTAAATCGACGGTCAGTTTGCAAGCACCAAATCCTAAATTTTTTGGACGTGAGCTTCGTCGGTGGAGGCTGATGGTTTAAGTTAGTTTAACTAAGTTGGTTAATTAAGTTTCTTTAGTTCAAATTTACTCCTAGTTGCGGTAACATTACTTTACTTACGTTAAACATAAAAATATAAAAATAACTGGTTTTTTTTTATTTAACAGCAATTAAATATAAATTACATCAACGAAATTTTATAACGTAGGTGATATTTAACCTAGATTATCTCATTAAAAGCCTACAACATCTCTTATAAATTGATGGTATTTAAATCTAGTGACTTTCTGCTTATTACAATTATCTTTCAGAAAGTTTTATAATTTAAAGCTAATATATCTAATCTAATATATAAAGCTAATATATCTATACAAATATCTACGAAGTAAATTTCATTTTATAAAAAATATTGCAGGAATTTTTCACTATTTAATCCTGGGGTGGCCAACCCAAATGATCTTGCGGGGCACTTTGGAAATGCATCCTAATTCCGCGGGCCGTACATAAAATTATATATCCCCATATTAGATTTAGACAAACTATATTCATATTACAACCTGTTATATTAGATGTTCCAAGATTATTTAATTCTACGCATTATTTAATTATTTTGCGAATTCGTAAATAAAAGAGGCAATATCTGTTATAAATTGGCAAGAATATTATTTTAAAATCGAAGTTAATTTTTTCTCATAATTTCGACAGCTTAATTTTTGAATATATGGATGCAGGGATAATGTTTTTTTTTTTTTTTTTAATATTTTGGTTTTCATTATTTTGCCCATTATAAAATAAATATATTTTTCAAAAGTGTGATACATCTCACGGGCCCGGAAAAATGTTCAAGGCGAGCTGCGGTTTGGCCACCCCTGCTTTAAGCCTTAAAAAACTTCCTGTAATTTTTACCTAATTCATTTAAAAGTTAAATGTGCCTTTAATAACTATAATGATCAAAAATATAGAGAGAGATTATAGATAATTAGAGGTATTAATAATGTTATTAAGTATATATTTACTTTGTGATGCTTTAAGAAATGAATGTATACAAATTTAGGAGAAAGAATTAATTCCCATATCTCACATATTGATTATGATGAAGCATAAAATTAAGCATAATAACCTGGCATTTTTTCTGGAAGTCACCAAAGGCTATGTAAAAATTAAAAAATTCAAGTTCGTGGCCTGGAAGACTTATAATACATTTTGAAAGAAAAGCATTCTTCCTGGAAAAATTCCTCGTGTGCTTGCATTAGATAGTATGTTCCGGACATTTTCTTTCGCATAATGATAAATGAATGTTAAGCGCACAGACTCATTAAAGCATTGCCTCATCTTATGTGTATTTAATCACCTCTTATGCATTAATAGCGGCTGGAAAAATTTAAAAATATATGTCGATGCGATAAAAGCTATTGTAACCCTAAGTATAAAGTGGAAATAAATGTTTGAGTTTTAAAAATAAATATTAAATGATTAATTAAGTTATAAAATAGGTTTATAAACATGATGTAATAGAAGTTGCATTCAATTCTTGAACCTCAGCATCATTATTAACGGTATATACTGCACAAAGTATATACAGTATATATTTTCGAATTTCATAAAAATAAATAATATGATTTTATTAAAATATAAATTATGAGTTCAAAAAGATATTTTATGAGAATAAATGATTTATTTACATCTATATGTAATATACAAGTATAAATCCTTTCATTTAGATATAATTCAAAATTAGACTTCATTAATTGCAATTTGACTTTTTTTCTAAGAATTAAAAATAATATTAATCAGCGATAAAAGTGACATATCGGAGAAGTTTGAAACTGTGACTCAAGTACAAAATTATGATAATTAATAAGGATGGTAATTAATTCATTGGAAATAGTAGAGTAGAAGGAAGGTAAATAAAACATTATTTTAACTCTTATATAAATCAGATTTCTAATTTACGCAAATAAATAAAATTGTCAGAAATATTACCAAAATTTTATAAGTTATGAATTAATAAACTCATATAAATATATTAGAGGCTTTATTTCATACCCTCCTCTTTAAATCTTATCAAAAATTTTCATTTTATTATTTTTTATTATTAAACACACACACACACACATATATATGTATATACACTATCTGGAAGAAAGTGACGGGACACCTCTCGAAAAGTCGACAATACAGCTGACACATGCGCAATAATAGGTATCACGTGTCAGCCATATCCTATAAATACTCTGTGGAGTCGACTAGAGTTGCTTTTTTGTCAAGATGCCGCCACGGGAAGAGTTGTCTGAGTTCGAGAAAGGTGTGTTGGTTGGATTGCATCTTGCCAAGGTGTCAATTAGGGACATATCTCGTCTCCATAACTGCTGAAAATCAACTGTAGCACGTGTTGTGTGTCGCTACAAGACTGAGGGACACTGTCAGAACAAACCCCGAAGTGGACGACCACCAGCAGGGACCGGCGGAGATTCGAAGGAAGGGCAGGGAGATTCGAAGTAACCGTCAAACATCCATGGATAACATCGCTAATGAGTTTAGACAAGCCACAGGTGTGGCCGTTTCGACCAAGACTCTTCGTATCGAGGCCCATAAGTTAGATTACACTGGACGTTCGGCGGCCCATAAGCCTTTGATTACGAAAACCAACAAGAAAACGCTCCTTCGATGGGTCAAAGACCACCGTACTTGGACTCTGGATGACTGGAAACGCGTCCTTTGGAGTGACAAGTCACGATTTACCCTTTTCCGTTCCGATGGACGTGTTTGGGTATGACGTTTACCAGGAGAACGCCTTTTGCCCGAGTGTTTCGTCCCAACTGTAAAGTTTTGGTGGAGGAGGATTAATGGTATGGGCCTGTTTCTCCTGGTATGGGGCTGGCCTACTGGTGAAGGTTGATGATGCGATGAATGCCGATAGATACTGTGATATTCCCGACAATCATATCCTTCCTTCCTTGTGGGCAACGTATGGTATGGATGATTGCTGGTATCAAGACGACAACGCAACATGCCATGTTGCAAGGAGGACTCTTGATTGGTATGTGAACAACAACGTTAAACGCATGGAGTGGCCGGCGCAGAGCCCTGATCTTAACCCAATTGAACATCTCTGGGACGAATTGGACCGTCGGTTGAGGGCCTGCACCCCACTCCCCAAAAGCAAGCCTGAACTATGGAACTTCCTGTTAAACATTTGGAAGGAAATTCCTCTTGTCACTATGGATAATTTAGTGGAAAGCATGCCCAGAAGGGTTGCAGCTGTGATCGCAGCCAAAGGAGGCCCTACCTCCTATTAATTTTAATAAATATGGGTTTATGTCTTTATAGTGTCGTGTCCCGTCACTTTCTTCCACAGAGTGTATATATACAGGGTGATTATAATTAATTCATGTGAAAAAAAAACTTTCAAAATTCCACTTAAAACTATTTTAAAAACCACTTTCAAAATGCTTAAAAAAAAGAAACAATCTGTCACAATGTGTTCAAATTTGAACTGAAGATACTTGAAGAAGGGGGAACCGATACGGCATCAAAAAAAAATTTCCACCGATTTTTCTCATCCAATTTGGTATGAGCTTGCCGTGGTGGATGGGCTTTCCACTCACAGTGTCCCAACTGTTGAATGACTTGGAAGTCACTTGTTCCGTCCAAAAACCGAAACAATCAAGCACATTGAACAATGCAGTTGGTTTAATGTGTGCCTTTAATATCACTGGCAGCTGAATTCATTTTCTTTATGCTTCTTACAGTGCCATCTATTAAAACACTTTGGAACCCCTTCTTCAAGTATCTTCAGTTCAAATTTGAACTCATTGTGAAAAGTGATTCTTTTTTACAAGGTGGGACTTTAATTATAATCACCCTGTATGTAATTCATACATACAAATTAAATATATATATATATATTTAAAAAATGATGTATGAAAATAAGTAACGAATTTTCGGTCATTGTAAATAATATTAGAGAGTTTTTGCATAACGTTTTTTTATCGTCCGATATTTTTTTCTTCCTAGTGAGCATGCTCATAGTGCAGATATGCATGCGCAATAGTACAATGTTTCCCATGAGCATGCGTGCTAGGAAGAAAAATATCGGACGATAAAAAACGTTGCATAACGTTTTTTTATCGTTCGATATTTTTCTTTTAAAACTCTATTAATTGATGGTAAAAGCGTTATTTATTTATGAATAGTTATTAGTTTCTATTATAATTTATTCAGTTACTTTTTTAAATAAATACTCAAATATTTTTTATTGAAACGACACGATTTTTAATACGTATCAAGTGTATTATTAATCGTAATCATGATGTGAAGTTATATTCGTTGAAGATTAATAAATCTCAACTTTACTTCTAAGTATTAGACTTTGCATGAACCTCACTTTAAGGCAAGAAAACCTCACTAAGCATGATAAATTGAAAGAGTTGCGCGAAAACTCGCCTAACATGGATCATAACAATTCATCTATCTCTGGATTGTTCTACGATTCAGTTTCTTGTTATTGCGATCTAGTCATTTATCACTATTCCGAGAAACGGTTCTGTTGGGAGTTGCCGCTTCCATGAAATAAATTACAACTAAACTGAGCAAAGCCCTTTCTCTGAGGTTAAGCAGACTTCTTTCTCGATTTCTGGCTTTTTGGAATCGTAGAGTTCTAAAGCTCAGCGTTTTTCTGTTTCATTTTTCTCTATCAATATTAATCTGTTTTTTTATTATATTAATAATCAAAACGTTTTAGTGCACAAAAATTAATCAAAGTAATAAATTGAATGAAAGCTTGATAAAAAAGCTAAGAATAAGCGAGGCGCATTATTATTATTATTATTATTATTATTTTTGATAAAAATATTTTTTAAAAATATATGTTTGATCATTTAAATATAAATTTTTTAATCATAACTTCATATTTAATTTTAATAATTAACATTTTAATTTAATAACCTATTTCATTTTTTATAACTGGTTATATAACTAAGTACTTTAAATGATGAGTAGAAGTTTATAACTGAATTAAATATTTATTTATTTTTTTAATTTATGGCTAAAATGAATGAAATAACATTTTTGTCATGTTTATTTTAAATGCATAATATAATTATATTTATATTTTTATTATAATAAAATTATATAACAGAAATTTTATAACTATTTAAAACAGTTAGTTATCAGCTTTTATATGAAATTAGTAGTTAATACAATCTTCGTTTTATTTTAATTTATTTTTTATTATTAACAGTTTAATTTAATAACTTATATATGTATATATATAATTATATATATATATATAAATATAAATTATTAAATATATTATATTATATATATATATGTATATATAAATTATATATAACTTATATGTATAATTTATATATACACACACACATATATATATATATATATATATATATATATATATAATTTATGGCTAAAGTCAATGAAATAACACTTCTGCCACGATTATTTTAAAGGAATAATTATGGTATTTGATAATAATAAAGATATAAATATTGCAAAAATTTTACAATGATTTAAGACAATTAGTTGCAAGCTTTTATATAAAATTTGTAGCTTTTAATTCAATCCTCATTTTTCAATTTGATAATTCAATCTTTTTAAAACTTATAGAGAATCGTTTTATTTGATAAATATTAAGTTATAAACTAGTTTAATTAAGGCAGCAAACTATCTGGATTATTCATAATTCGCAATTTTATGCAAATAATAATTCATTTGTATTCTTACAGTAGTTTTTTGTTATTTAATTCCAATAAATTTTGCATTATACCCCTTTAAACATTAATAGTCATATGAAGAATTTGTTTAAAATAAAATAATAGCAATATAAGCAATAATAGCAAAGTTATTATTAAGAATAACAGCAAATAGCAATATAAGCAATTTGTGAAAAATATTAATTATTTATTTAATAAAAATATTAAGTAGTAATTTAAAAATAATTGAATGTAAACATAACAGACTTTAAATTTATTTTTAAAGAAAAATGATAAATATATTTAAAATATTCTCTTACAATGTTAACTTAAAAAAATTAAGTAACTCTTTTTGAAAAAAGTATAAATTGTGCAAGAAATAATTAATAAGTTTAGTTTTAGTATGTAGTTATTTGAGATAAATTTATGATAAATAAATTATAGTTAGACAGTTTCAAAATAAATGTGGGAAAAGTCGCCCAAATAAATTATGATTAGTTAGATTTAAATTATTTTCAGATGAAAATTTATTCTAACTTTAATGTAAATAAGCACAATTTACAGACTTAAAAAAATATCTTCGTGATTTTTCACACTAGTGAAATGTAATAATTATCAATGTAATTTTTTTTTTAAACAAAAGGTACCACATGTTTGACATAATTAATAAAAATTGCGATTTTTTTTTTTCAAAAAGAAATTTTATAACTGAGTTAAAAATGAAAATATTAGCTAATGAAAATTAATTTGATTTCAACATATTCTATTCAAAATATTTACTGGATTATGGCCAATCCATATATATCCTCCAATTTATTATAGATTTATTTATTACATGTTTTTATTCTTGTCAAATATTATCCTAGATTTTTATTTCCGGCGAAAATCAGACTGCAAACTAAAGTATTTTCAAATTTATTACCAAAATAGCGATAAGGTCAGATATTGTTATTTTGTCAATATTTAATGAATACTAAATTAATTTTTTTAATTAAAAATTGCATTTAAGATTGCCAAAGTAATGACACTATATATTATTCGATACTTCCAGCTGGGTACTTCCACATTCCAGTCGTCCGATAATTATACCACTTAAAAATCATCCAACTTTTGTGCCATAACTATGCAGTTATTGCACTGAAAGGCTTTCTTCAAATGCTTGTGAACTATTTTCTTTTTGCCTTGATTCGTTTCTGGTTTAAATTTGGCTTTAAATGTGTTGTGAACTATTTTAGAGTTCAACTTCTGTGTGATTCTGAATTCGTTTTCATTTATTTTCTTAAAATTAAGGAGTTATTCATGTAGAAATATGAAATGAAATAATAAAAAACTTTATTTGGTAGTTTAATATTGATTATATACGTTAGTTAATACAATTTTTTTAATGTTTCACGTTATAATTTAAAACTTCATATTAAATTACTTTGAATTTCCAGCAAAATTAATATCAACTATAAATTTAGGTATAAGACCTCAAGAACTGCTTGCTTGATAAAATTTTAAATTACTCTTTTATTAAATTAACTGACAGCATCATGCACAAATTGCATATAATGTGTCAATCACAAGATAGCAAAAATTGACATTTTTTGTAATTATAGGTTACATCACAAAATACACTGGTGTGCAAAACTTAAGCAACAATGTAAAAATTTAGCAGATAGCCATGGAATTGCAGAAAAGGAGGTCTGGAGATCAGTACAATGAACACGTAAGTCAGTAGAAACGTCATGCGTATGCAAATATCAGGAACGAACCGTCGGAGGTGACGTGACCGTACTCAAAACGCCACAGTCTTCGCGCGCAGCTCAACAGTAGAATAAAAGGAAGGACGGAGACGCAATTCAACATATTCGCTGCGAGTGCCAGTGAGTCAGTTCGTGAAATATGGCTAGAAGAAATCACCTGGACGATTTCACACGTGGAAGAATGATCGGAAAGCTGGAGGAGGGGCGTACTGTCACCAGTGTAGCTTTAGAGTTCAAAATCAACAAACTTGAAAGTCTTTCAAACCACAGGTACAGCTGTTAGGACGGTTGGTGGTGGCCGCCCGAGGAAGACAACTGCAGGGGATGACCGATATATCATCCTGCAGGCGAAAAGAGGCCGACAGCAGTCAGCAAGCACCATTGCTCAGCAACTCTGTACAGCAACAGGGCGACAAGTGTCGCGGTTTACTGTAGCCAGACGCCTTCACAAAGTTGGCTTATTCACTCGCCTACCTGAACGCTGCCTCCCATTGAAAGTTAGCCACCAACGCCACCGTTTACAATGGCACAGAGAGCACAAAAACTGGACAACTGATCAATGGAGTCATGTCCTCTTTACGGATGAGAGTCGGCTCTGTACCAGAAGCGATTCTCGACGCGTTTCGATTTGGAGAGAGGTCGGATCCCGGTTTCATCCCAGTAACGATGATGGAATTTTTATGCTTTAGTTCGTGCCACGCAGCGTCATGTGGTAGTTTTACAGAAATCGTTTGGAATCGATTCAGAATTGCGCTGTTGCCGTGGAAACGGGCTGTGGGTTGCTGCGGAAATGGGCTGTTTCCGTGGAGACCAGCAGTTGCTGTGGAAATATGTTGTTTTATTCTAAAAAGAACTTTTTTCTTCCAGTTGAGATTTTGCCTTTGAACTGTTACCATCAACCCTGTATATCGTTGTAAATATTTCTTGTAAATAAATGAAGATGCCATAAATGTTTGTATGAATTGATCAATACTTCTCAAACCACTAGAAAGCTGCGGCTAACCAGAAAAATTGAGCTACCGAAAGAAAGAAAAACGATAGTCGTAGTGACAAACCACAAGGAAAGATAACGTTATGGTGGTTCAGAAGTTCTTGTCTGGGGAGGCATTTTGCTGAAAGGGCGAAATGAGCTCCACGTTTTCGACAGAGGGTCTGTAATCGGGGATCGCTATTGTGAGGAAGTACTCCTTCCCCATGTGCGTCTTTTCCGAGGTGCCATTGGCCCAGACTTCATTTTTATGGATGACAATGCACGAATCGAACTCTTGCTGTTGAGGAGCTACTGGAAAAGGAAGATATCACTCTAATGGATTGGCCAGCGTACTCCAAAGATTTAAATCCCATCGAACATGTGTGGGATGCTTTGGGGAGACGCATTGCCGCACGCTTACATCCTCGGGAGAACACCCAACAGTTGAAACAGATGCTGATTGAGGAATGGGCACTATTACCACAAGAAATGTTGCACCAGCTGGTTCTGAGTATGCGGAGACGGTGCGAAGCAATCATTGCAGTGAGGGGAGCGCATATCTCATATTAAGGAACATCTGCTTGTTGTTCCTCCTCTTGGATAGACAATCATAAATCACGATACTATGCGTTCAATAAAGATTGTTTTTGTTTGATTCCATACTTTATGCATTGTTTTCCTTTTTCAGCGCCGATGCTTTCGTCATCCTTTACGTACATAATACTCTCCCTCATTTCTGAATGTCAAGTCTCTCAGATGATTTCTCGTGCGGTTATGGCAGAAAACCAACCTGTTGCTTAAGTTTTGCACACCAGTGTATTTCTATAATATTATGAAATTTCTTAATGCATTTTCTGTTCACTGGCTAGAAATTTGGTAAGCCAGTTACCGAAAACTCGTTAGGAAAATCATCCATCCTGAATTTTAATATCAGCCAGCCTCGAGCATAACGGGGATGCTTAAACCTCACATTATACCGGCATCAGTGTCATGTGCGCAAGACAAGTATGAAAATAATTTGTCATAGCAACTGGGCTACTGACACAGGGACGCTAAAAAACGGTTCTGTTCCAACGAACAGACTGATGACAAAAAAGGGGCGTGGCTTCTTGGCTGGCTTTCTTCCGATTTATTAAGGTTAGATAACAGCTGCAAGGTGAGAAAAACGTCTTCTCTCCAGTGATTTTCGATGCCTTAATGTGAAAGAAGAATCTCGTTAATTGTGTTTTGGTCATCTTCCTTCAGTCCAATCAGTTGTTGGTTCAAAGAAATATATTTAATGTTCCTAATCAACACTGGTGTCCAAAAGTTAAGCATAATTGATAATTATGTGAATAAAGAAGGAACTGTAAGTCAGAATGGAGGTAAACGTGATATGCGAGTGTAAAAGGGTTATAAAATAAGAAAGCAAATCAAAAGAACGATCATAATTAATTTTATTATCCAAAGTAGCAGTTTGAAAGAAAACTGAGCATAGCAAGGGTTTACACTTTAAAGAAAAAATGAAAGAAAACATTAAATAAAATACTGATACTGCAGTTTAATAAGGCGTGTGGTCACCTCTGACAGCCAGGCAAGTTGCACAGCGATTTACCATACTTGCTATGAGATGATGAATGAATTGTGGGCACAAACGGTTCCAAGCTTCTTGGAGAGCTCTCTTCAGTTCTGTGACGGAGCTTGGTGGGTGAGAAAAGGGCTTTAATTTGTCTCCCGAGCATATCCCATGCATGCTCGATAGGATTTAAATCAGGGGAGTTCGCAGGCCACGACATGAGCTGGATGTTTTCCGTTTCAAGAAAGTCATCATTTAGCACCGATCGGTGACTTGGCGCTTTATTATCCATGAATATGAAGTCAGGACCGACAGCACCTCGAAACAAGCGAACATAAGGCTCAAAAACTTCGTCTCTGTATCTTTGACCAGTCACAGACCCCGTGTCAAAGAAATGGAGGTCTGTGCGGCCGTCCATCATGATGCCTGCCCATACCATTACTCCCCTTTCCGTTATGTTTCTTGGTTCAGAACGTGTTCAACGTTCTCTTCATATCGTTACCAGACGAGAATAACTACTCAGACTAAACCGGGACTCGTCACTGAACATCACATTGACCCACTTTCCCGCACTCCAATGTTGATGTTTCAAACTCCAGTTCAAACGAGCGCGTTTATGCGCAGACGTGAGGGGAATGCAAACTGCTGGTCTTCTGGCATACAGGCCAGCATGATTGGGTCTCCTGTAAACAGTTTGCCTCGAAATTCGTATTCTTGCAGCGACTGTGAGCGCCGAACCGAGTGCTCTAGCAGTACTACCCCTCCGACGTCGAGCACTTATTACCAGATATCGGTCTTGGCTAGGGGTTGAGACTCTTGGTCGACCTGATCTGGTTGTCGGGTAACATCTCCCGTTCTTTGAAACCTCTTGAGATCAGTCTTCTCAGTCTTGAGATCACAGACTGGTCCACATTGAAAATTCGAGACACTTCGGTTTGTGATCGTCCGGATTCCAGCACTCCAACGATTCTTCCTTTCGCAAACATGTCCAATTGGCGTCTTTGTGCCATCATTCACCTTGTTTGATGGTTAACAACATTCCTTCGCACAGTAGTTGCACGAAAATTGTCTAAACTGCCTATGCTGCGGGAATCGGTTTCTCTGCGTTCCGACATGCGTAGGTGTTTCGGGCAGGACGTAGTCGACTGAAAAGTTTTGCATAAAACCAATGTTTCTTCTTCACCCAATTAATATCCGCAAGAAATTTGGAATAATTTTACGAATATTTACTCCATGTGTTTCGCATTTTATGATTTATGCTTAACTTTTGGGCACCAGTGTACATAAAAGATTATTGGTAAATGGGAGGCAAAATCTAACAGCATGCGATAATTTTAAAATTAGTAATATTAGTTAAATTTTGAGCTGCTTTTTTTTTTGTTTTTGTTTTTTTGTTTACGACTTGTGAACTATGATAAACTTGTGAACTATGATAAAATTTTAATAATATAAATAACACACAAATGAAACTAAACGCTACATAGATAATATAAATAAATGCCTTAATTAATCAATATTTGATGCAAACGTTTTAGTAATAAAATATTATTTTAACATATTACAATCTTTTTTATCTCTCCCGCGTGAGTATAGTTTAAAATAGCCCCACTGTAGCCCATGCATGTCGTAAAAGGCGACTAAAATGGGTACTCGGGTATGGTATAACCGGGTGGAGTAAAGTCAGACTTCTCCCTTTGGGTGTCTGATGGCTTTTTGTCACAAGGTCAAGGACAAAAGAAGCTGCATTTTTTTTTATTCTTGATCAAAACTCTTCGGTTTAAAACATACGGGTTCATGGACTTGATCTAGATGTTGCTGTCGACCAAGTGGGATAAGAAACCACACCTTTTTTTATCTTTGTGTTTTTTCAATATTTAATGTAATAAGACAAACAATAATATATACACCTTTTATAGTTACAATATTTCTATCGACTGTTAGAAAGATTAAAAATGCAACTTTAATTGTTAAGCACGTTTGCTATGATACACGGCTCAATAATTTTACTCTCATAAATCATTAGTTTGATTATTTAGTGTAAAGTATATAAACGTTAAAAATATGGAGTACTTGAAAATTTAAAATTAATTTAAAAAGTGATATTTCATGAAAGCACATAACTAAAAAAAATACGTATTTTATTGTATTTCTTCACGAAATATTTTAATCGATTTTTTATGTTGTTGAATATTAAAAATATTGTTTAATTGCGTAAATTGATTTAGTTTTCTTCCTTTAATATATATTTTCGCCCATACACATTTGTGCCTCTTGCAGTGAAAGTAAATCAATAGTTATGCTATAAGATGTGATTATAAATAAAATACAGCCAAAAGATTATACTCTTGTCATGAAACTTGGTGGTAGATTCATAATGATAATCTTTCTGCAATTTAATACTTTATAATAATTATTCCTCAATCTCTATAAATAAAAAAAATAATTTTTTGATCTTTAACAAATTTAAAAAAAAACAAACAGTAAATCACTTTTGAATTCGTCATTTAAAGCAGTTTTTATTAATTTTTGTACTAGGGATTTTCTATTAAATATGGGCCTCGCTTTCTTCATAAATAACACGAGTGAATTTTACAAAATCTGTTAACACATTCAATAGAACAGTTAAAGAAAAGAGTGAGATGTAGGCAGTTTAAGTGTAAAAATTGTTAAGGTTAAAATTATCCCATGTAAATATTTCGGTTTTTTTCCACAGTAAAAACGTTCCCATGAAAAAAACATTTACGTTTCCTTTATCTTAATATTCCCATGCAAAAGCACTAGAAGAAAAATAGGATCTGATTGTTGTTCCCTATTAGATATCTTATAGTTAAATTTATTTATTTTTTACGATTTAAAATATTTAATAATCACATAATATTAATATCACATAATCTTAGTCTCTCTTAAAATATTTTAGAAATAAATTTTGTTTCATTTTAATATATTTTTAAATGTATACTTATATATTTAAATTTATATAATATATTTTTCATTACTTACATGTTTAAATTTTGTTTCATAATCTTTACAGAAAGTGCCCATTGAGCGTCAGATATAAATCATCACTATTTATTTTTTTGTTTTCTTTCAGAATCCTACAAGCCCTTGGAACCTGCAAAACGCGTAGAGCGTAGCCATGACTTCAACCTGTTTGTTGCGCCCCCCAGAACTGGAACAGCCCGCGCCCCTATTTCGACGGCAGTGTCCGGACCAACGTGAGCCTGCAGTTGACCAAAACCGCTCACATACACTGCAGAGTTCATAACGTGATGAACAGAGTGGTAAGAATCCCATTTATTCACAAAATATACAGTAAATTCAAGTACTGTTTACTATTTCATTATCATTTTTCTTTTGTCCCGAATTAAAATAATTCAGATTTTTAATTATATTCTGTTACTGTTCTAATGCAGTTGGCAATACAGAAATACAGAGTCAGTTAATCTTTATGTCGTAAGCAAGGCCTGCACCCAGGGCTGAATTTAGATGAAAAGAGGCTCTAGGTTATTCCACTTATCAGGCCCTTTCACCTCCCATTTTTAAGTTTATAAATTACATGAGAGATAATAAAATATGTGTAGAATTTCTCCTTATTTTCGATTCAGTGTTTTAGTATTTACTGTTTTCAGAATAGTGTAATTCTAATTTTGCTAACAATTTGAATGTAAGCCCCTCTTGATCTTGAGGCTCTAGGGTGAAGCCTAGTAAACCTATAGGAATATCTGGCCCTGGCTGCACCACTGTTAGTCATTGAGCACTACCCATGGGCCACGGGTAGCTTGACGATAGGTTACGGATGCGAGTACCCCCCTCCATTATATTCTTTAGATAGTTATTTTAAATTTTATCAAAATAAAACAACTTTCCAAGCATTTTATAACTGAATCAATCCATTTGAAATTGATCCAAATCCATGTATGTATACGAGATATTTATCATTTGCATTTGAATAAAATAACAAGATGTGGCTAAAAATTATGAGCATACATTAGACTGTGTAAATAGAAAATACTAAGAGAAAACATTTATATCTTAAAATCAACATTAACTCATTTATTATTTATAACTGTATAATTATTTTAATAAATTCAATAAATAACTTAAAAAAAACATAAAAAATTAGGATACCACCAGGAGCATCTCAATGTCTACACCAGGGGGAGATAAGCCAAATGATCTTGCGGGCCATTTTGGAAATGCATGCTAACTCTGCGGGCCGTATATTAAATTATATATCCCCATATTAGATTTAGACCCACTATAGACATTTTTTGGAGTGAATAATTGAAACATAATGAGTTATTATTATTGTGTTTACTATTATTCTTACATGTAAACATAGATAATACAATAATAATGATACCAAACGCACATTGTAAAGAAATACATAACACTAAAAATGACATATAAAAAATATATAAATATAAACGAAATAAAAATATTAAATCATTAAAAAATATTTGATTCACTTGTTTGTTTCTTCACTCTTTCACTTAGCTTTCAAAAACCGATCTCAATTTGGGTGCTTCACTGAGGTCACTTAAAGTGAAACATAGAGCATGTTATGTTAGATGTTCCAAGATGCTCGAGCATCATGAGTTCGCAGAATATAATTTAATTATTCTGCGAACTCGTAATAACTAAAACAGGCAATATCAGTTCTATATTCGCAAGAATATTATTTTAAAATCAAAGTTAAGTTTTTCTCATAATTTCGACAGTTTCCTATTGAATATATGATGTACAAATAGTATATTTTTTAATACACTTGTTTTCACTACTTTGGTGGTTATAAAGTAAATATATTTTGTAAAAGCCTGATAAATCTCATGGGCCGGAAAAATGTTCAAGGCGTGCCGCGGGTTTCCCCACCTCTGCTTTAGATAGTCATTTTAAATTCTATCAAAGTAAAATAACCTTCCAAACTTTTTATAACTGAATCAATTTATTTGAAAATTACCTGAAATTCATGTATTTATACGTTGAGATATTTATGGTTTGCATTTGAATCAAATAAAAATGTTTGACAAAAAGTCATGACCATACATTAGACTGTGTAAGTACAAATATTGAAGGAAAACTTTTATATCTGTCTAAAACTTGCATTCACTCATTTATTATTTAAAACTGTATCTTAATAAAGCTGCAATAATTATTTAAATAAAATGAATAAATAATTAAAAGGTTTGTTTGGTTCGGTTTGTCGCTCTAAGGTCATCTTGTGCACACTTTAGGCTAAACAGACCGGGGCCTACAGTATAAAGTGGATTCCGAACCACTACAAACATCCATGGCACCGCCGGGACTCGAACCCGAAACTTGTGGTACCGAGTGCCAGAGTGCTAGCCACTCGGCCATTCAGGCCCGCATTTAAAAGGAAAGTACTTACGAGGAATATCATTTAAACCAGAAAAGTTCGGATTCCACCATAAATATTGTAATGCAAAAACAATAATTTGTGCTTAACCACAAAAAATTTGGATACCACCATGAGCATCGCAATGTGTATACAATACTTTGAAATGTTATAACTGGCTGTTCATTGCGATATTGAGATATTTATCGTTTGCATTTGAATTGCATTTTTGGTTGCATTTGAATCAAATATAAATGTTTAGCTAAAAATTATGAGCATACATTAGACTGTGTAAATACAATTACTAAAAGAAAACATTTATATATGTATAAAATAATAAATGAGTTAATTTATTCTTTAAAATTGTGTCTTAATAAAACTGCATAATTATTTATATAAAATGAATAAACAAATAACTAAAAATAAATTAGTCAGTACTAAAGGGGAATTAGCATTTTAACCAGGAAATTTTTGATTCCGCCTTAAGTATCGCAATGCACAAACTATATTTTGAATATTTAAAAACTGGCCCATCATTGCTTACTTCCGGCCATACATTCTTCCATATTCATTTCAAACTTATCTCAGTCACCTGGTTCCAGGAAACATTGAAGTTGTCTGCAGCAAGCATGATGTAGTAATTTTCCCAAAAATTTCTAACGGGTGGTTTTTCTTAACGGATCGCCACGCATAATAAAGCTTTAAATTTGCGACTTCGGGGAGTCCCTCTATTACTGCGTAATACTGCAACAGCAGTAAGCATGGTCCTATTATATTTAATAAATTGTGTAAATAATTTTTTTAATTCTGTTTTTTACCAGTATTTTATCTAATATGCTATGCAATTTTAACGCTAAATTAATCTAAATATACAAAATAGTACTTATTTCTGAGAATTTTGGAATTCATTTAAAGGGGAGCCAGCTCTCTGGCGCTCGGTACCACAGGGTTCGAGTCCCGGCGGTGTAGTGGTTCGGAATCCACTTTAAACAATAGGTTCCGCTCTAATAGGATCGTAGAGCGTTGCGGGGGCATTGCTACTCCGCATCCGTGGCTTATCTTCAAGATACACGCGCCCCTTGGGGAGTGCTAAGTGAGCAACATCGGTGCAGCCCTTATGGCATAAAAGATCACGTCCTAAGTATTTGCCAGCTGCACTAACAAAAAAATTATTCAACTGTAATTACATTTTTATTACGCCAGCATTACATTTTTACATTTTTATTACGCCGTCGTTGGAAAGGATTTCCGGCGGAAAAAAGATAACACTGGAAACCGTCTCCGAAACTGCTTTGCAAATGCCTACGTTGGAATGTTCTGAACGAAGTTCGGTTGTGGGAGGGTTAATCGGAATTCTCAGAATCCTTTGTTAACCGCTAACAATGGACGCGGTGTCATTCCTGAAGCGAGAAATCTAGGTTTTTTTATACGAGCTCCTGATTACATGCTTGTATCTTCGTCGTAGGAAGAGGCACCACCCCAAAGAGACCCATTGTACTCTTTATTAGATCTTATGAGTGTAATTAAGAATAAACTAAATGTTGAAACTTAGCAATTAATTAGTAATATCATCGTGTCTTTTAATTGCATATAATAGAAAAGTGTATATGGGGTCTGAAATAAAACAAAACCATAAATTTAATTTCAGATGATTACAGAACTGAAATAAAAGAAATAAATTGTGGTTGGTTTTTCAGGCAGTATGTCACTCTACGGTCGTTTTGTGCACACTTTAGGCTAATTAGATTAGAACTTACAGTTTAGCGTGGATTCAAAACTACCAATAAATATCCATGCCACCGGCAGGATTCGAATCTAAACCCTGTGGTACCAAAGGCCAGAGAGCTAGCTAATTGGCTATCAGACCGCCCAGGGTAGGGGGGGGAATAAAATATACTCTAATATAGCCTTGTAGCACAACGTTATGTAAAAGCGCCATAGCAGTAATGTGTGTCCAAAGAATGTGTCCAAAAGTGTAAGCATCTCCTATATGTATACATATATGTATATACAGAAAACAATTGTATAACAAAAACAGGAAACAAGGTAAACAGGTAAGACTAATAAATAAAAAAGATTAAATTTTTAACATTCTGAAATTACCAAAAGAATTATCGTCGTTTAATTATTATTTGCATGTATTACATAGCTCAAACAAGTTTCAAATTCGCTAAAAATAAATATTTTACCATGATGTGAGGTGTGGATGTTGTGGTATACGATACATCAAGCCTTTTCAACCATAGTGCTAATTTTAATCCATGCACAAAATAAAGTTTTTAAAGAAAACTGCATACTTAATTGTACGTGCCTTATTCATTATTTTTTTCTGTAAATAGAACCGCAACAAAAAGGTTTTAAAGGTAAAAGATGTCAAAAGAGAGGTTTTATTATTTTTTTTAAGAGAGGTGTTTAATCTTTTTTTATTGGCTTTAAATATGTCATAAAAAAAGGTTTTATATATTTAAATAAATGGATCTAGGCAATAAATAGCATAAGAAAATGCAGAATTTAAGACGTTTAACACTTTTCTTTTTAAGTTAGAGTTAAGTTAAAAACATTTCTCACAGCGAACGAATCATAGTGAGATGCATTTATTTATACATTGACGGAATTCTCAACGCCAAGAAAAAATTATTGTAGAGTAATGAAATTCGAACAATGCATTTGTCTAGTTAACATGTTTAATTGATTAAATTTTGAAGACCACAGGTTAATTTAAGATCAAGAAAATATATTTCAAATGTCAAATGCTGTTACATTAATAGCCGGTGTAACCTCTAGAATTTTGAATGCAAGCCAGCAAACGTGCATGTATTGTGTCATGCAGGTGCCGAATGTCATTTCGTGGTATGGAGTTAAATACTTGTTGTACTTGTTTTGTCAATACTGGGACGGTCAGTGGTTGAGGATGATGCTGAAGTTGTCGACCAATGATATCCCAAACGTGCTCAATTGGAGACAGATCTGGTGATCTCGTAGGCCAAGGTAACATGTTGACCCTCTGTAGAGCATGTTGCGTTACAATGGCAGTATAAGGGCGAGCGTTATCCTGTTGGAAACTCCCCCCTTGAATGCTGTTCATGTATGGCAGAACTTCAGGTTGAATACCAGACTGACGTACAAATTTGCAGTCAGTGTGTTTGGGATAACCACGAAAGTACTCCTGCTGTCATAGAAAAATTCTCCCCAGACCATGACTCCAGGTGTAGATCCAGTATGCCTAAGCAGTCTGGTTGCAGGCGTTCCCCTGGCCTCCTTCTGACCAACACACGCCATCACTGGCACCAATGCAGAACCTGCTTTCATCCGAAAACACAACAGATCCCCACTCCGTCCTCTGATGAGCTCTGTCTTGACACCACTGGTATCGCAAATGGCGATTTCTTAGAGTCAGTGGAATGCACGCTACAGGGCACCTGGATCGGAGCTGTCCTTGAAGTAACCGATTTCTATTAGTCTGTTGTGCCACTGTGAAATGGAAAGAAAATCCACCTTCTGGTAGCCCTATTATACGCCCTCGTTCAGAATCGGTGATCTGTTGATAATGGCTTCTTCGTCTTCTTAAAGGCATTCTTGGCTGACATCAACTCAATACGTCAAATTTCAAAGCTCAATAACGCTCACGAACTTTACAGCACGCATTTAAAGTTTAAACCTGATTTGCATGTTCCCAGTAGCGCTACTAGTGCTACACTTACGCGAAAATTGAATCGATGTCATCTTTCAGATGTACAAACACGCCTACCAAATTTCGTTTATCTAACACAAGTCTTTCTTTTCAAATTTATATACTCTAAAGCAGTTTTTTTACTTGTTCTTTATGAATATATTTTTAAACAATGTCTATTTCCTTTTCATTTTTATTCTATTATTCGAAGTAACAAGTTTATTTGATTTTATGTATTCTAGCAATTTGTATTCTGTACGTTTTATACAATATTTAAAGAAAAAAGTTATAAATACCAAGCATGGTATGAAAATGAGAATTATAAAAATATTGTTTACGCAAATTAAAAAAAAAAAAAAAAAAAAAAAAAAAAAAGGTTTAAGGTTACGATTAATGATTAGGGTTGTTTCTTTTAGATGGATGTTTCATTGAACACCATACATGTATGTTTTGCAGTCTAATATATTTGCATGTTAAACAATCTGCATCGCCCTATGAAATATGCTTTATGTTGCTTGCTTTGCTTTAAATCTTAAATATATATATTTTTTTCAAATTTAATCCCTTCTTCATTTCATTCATTGTAGCGATTCATCAAAGCATTGCTTAAAACATGAATTAAAACACTTTTCTGTTTTTGCATTGCATGTATAAGGGATGGGATCTAATTTTCATAATGAGAAACAGACAAATTTTATCTACGAAACACTTTGTGGTTTGAAAAATCTCAATCTGAACTTGGTAAATATTCAAATTTGGTGTTACAAGAATGTATTTTATTTAATTTAATTTTTAATAATGTAGCTTTTAAATGCAATAAAATATTCTAATTAAAACAAGACTAAAATTAAATCAGACTTTACCGTGTGCGATCTGGTATACGAACGCATATGGAACATTTACTGGAAAATGTGAACATCAAAAGTCAAGATCATTTAAAAAGTTTGGCTCATCATATATTACTGTAGTTTGATATGCATGTGGACTTCTAAGACTATCAATCTGCAAATATATTAACACGTTTAGTGACAATGTTTCACAAATTTGTAAATATAATGATAATAAACTAAATCTTATATCATTTTTTTAATTTGTAATATTTTAAAAATATTTTATGTATATATAGGCTGTATTTCATGTATATATGGCCTTTTTTAATTACATTTAATGGCACTATATATAACGATATTTACATTGTGGTAACATGAAATTTAACATCATTTGTTATCTGCATTACATAGAAAATATTTTTGCCTTTTTCATTCTCCACATCGCATCAGAAGCCATCTTCGATCAAAGTTGCTCTACTGGTTTCCCCGTACTCCCAAGTTCAAAATTGAAAGCTCCATCATCATCATCATCATTGACGCAACAGCTCCATAGTGGGCCAAGGCCATCTGCCTACTGGCATCTTGATACTGCTCCGTAATACCTTTAGGAGAGGAAAGCACAGAAATTATGATAACTGCAGTGTGCATCTCTGTTCTAATATAATGGAATGTAATCGGTATTGAATAATAAGTTATGCATAAAAATTTTGAATGTTGATTCAGCTCGGCACTTGTAAGATTTGCGATGAAAACACTATTCAAATTCACCGAAATATCGCTAATCGTGATTGAGGGGATATTGCTGATTTGCGAGAATTTATAAGTGTATGACGGGATTTGACAAATGAGTAATTATGATGAGGAATTTAGTACAAAAAAGTAATATATATATAAAAAAAATTTAAGTCAATTCCTACTGTTTTTTCACTCTATTGCAGGAAGTCCTTTATTCATTTTCATTCATTTTTTTAAGTTTATCTGGCTCCATCTACTTAAATCTAAAGAAAACTAAAATTAATTAATTAAATTTAAAGAATGAATTAATATTTGAAAAAACTGTATTGACATCCAGTGTCATCCACTACAAGTTCAAAAAAATGTATTTGAACTTGAGTGGCCGAATAAAAAGTATTTTATTAACGATTGAAAATTTGAACAAGATATATATAGTGAGAGTGTGAGCTAATAGAAGGAATTCAATAAAGATATCTTAATAGTTAAAGTAAGTAACGAAGATGCTCGTGAGTCAATATATTATCAACATCATATTTCTGAAAGCTCTGTTTTTAATAATTTAATAATTGTAAAGTTTAATAATTCCCAATAAGAAAAGCAGACGTGTAACAGCTTCAGTGTTATCTCGGGGTTCAAAATGAGCCTCTACACTAAAACCACATTCTACACTGAACGCTACTACTACACTTCACCTGCACCTGCACCAACCCCTGAACCACCTCAGCCGTGTCTCCGCGATTTTTAAGCTCAGATTTTAGCACTTATGAAGTGATTTGCGAGAAATAATTACTAATAATTACTCTGAGAAATAATTTATTGAAAGTCAAATTTCAAATAGCACGAAAAACTGCACTTGTGGCGAAATAAAATTCACATTCTTTATTTTCAGCTACGTAAACAATTTTAACAGTTTACATTAAAGGTATATTTATCAGTTAATCGCTATTTTCTTTTTCCTCTAATTTCATGTAATTGATTAACACTGAGTTAACAATTAGTTGATTAATATTGAGTCACACTCAAAGTATGAAAAGATTATTTTCCGGAAAAAGTGCTTACTAAGAAACAAATCTTTCTTGTTAATTACTTAATATAAGATATCTGTAGATGATATCAAGTATCTAATTACTTATTCTTGAAAATTCAGGTAATTATTCGCAAAAAATATTTCTTCTAAGATTTGTTTTTGGTTTTTTTATGCATTAACAATATTATTACTGAAATAAAGTACAAGAAACAATAAATGAAACATTTAAAAATAAAATTTTTAATTAAACTTACATTATTTAGCCAACTAGATATTGATCAAAATTTTTGTTGTAAATATATTGCAAATAAATATTTTTTATTACATCTTTATTAATGCGACCGAAACAATTTTTATGTTTAATTAAGCATTCTTTACATTAGATAATGTGTTTTAGTGCATTACTTGACAAGTATATACAAATAATTGTATTCAATGCATAATTATAATAACAATGCAGCTAAATAAGAATGTTTTAATAATCTTTATTAAATTTATCTAATTAAAATCTAATATTTTAAACAAAATATTAAATTATAATATGTTAGATTTTTTTCATTTCTTCAATATTTTTTTGCGGCCTGGTGGCCAAGTGGCTAACGCTCTGGCTTGTGGAAACCCGGGCTTCAGGTTCGAATCCTGGCGGTGGGTTGGATGCTTGTGAAGGGTTCGGGTCCCCTTTAAACCGTAGATCCTGATCTGTTTAGCCCTAGTGGGCACATGATGACCGTAAAGAGAGACAAACCAACCGCCCCCCCCATCCATTTTTAAAAAAAATTTATTCTATTTGGATCGACATCGTAGCAAAAAATATGTAGTCATTTTTAGCTCACATATTAATTTTGTTTACTTTTATGTAAATTTTGCTCAACTGGTATAAGGTTTGTTGTTGTTGTGGCTCATCCTCAGTGCCCGGCAGCTTAGGAAGGCACGTTATGAGTAATCTATTCATTGATGGAGGGAGCTGCTTCGGTTGTGATAGAGGAAACTGTAGGTAGAATTCTGAATTGGCTCCGAGTCGCTGAAAAAGAGGGAAGTGACTTATAGGCGGAACTAAAAGTTCTGTCTACTACTCCCCCTTTTCTCATCGTATGGGAGAAAACACGGAAAACTCCCACCAGGTAGTCAGTCACACGAGGCGAGATGCTGACCATCACAAACACCATCCAGTTTCCTCGTTTTTAAAACTGTTTGTGCAAAACCACCTACGAACGTCACCACTGAGACATGAGTCCGCCGATGCTAATGGCAAAATATTTAACTAGGTCTTTTCCTCCCACTGTACTTTTTATTATCGTCATTTTTTTTTTTTTTTGTTATTTTATCTGACATCGATGGACCATGTTACACGTATTTATACCAAACAGCCTATTGACAAGAGACGAGGACATAACTTTTTCTTCTGGGACGATTTTTAATAATAACTGCCCCGTGTTTGATATGGGAGTAAAATAGAAATTAATTAACTAAAAAATTATTTAAAAAAGGAAATTTATGAAACCAATCACGACGATAAATTATTATATCGATGCGCTGAACACGATGAGCTATACACGTTGTCACAATTCACAGTAAACATCAACACATTTCGTTTCTTAAAACAGGGACTGCAACATTTGCCACCAGATTCAAACCAGGGACTCTCTGCGCGTTAGATGCTCACGTAGCTCCAACTAAAACTCGATTCGGCCTCTCTGAGCAATATGTTAAGTACTGCCTGTTTGAAATGCCCCGTTGTTGCTGTTACTAATCCTCCTGGTGCAGGAAAGTCTACACACAGTCCAGAAGACCCCGTAGCTGACGACTGGTCCATGGTTAAGGGTAATATGCAGTTTCACATTAGCAAGGGAACCACGAAGGTCGAAGACTGACTCAACCTCAAGACAACGCTCTACGATCCTATTTTAACCGGAATCTACTGTATAAAGTGGATTCCGAACCACTGCAAACATCTATGGCGCAACCAGGACTCGAACCCGAAACCTGTGGCATCGAGGGCCAGAGGGCTAGACACTCAGCCATCAGGCTCCGAAAAATGCCACCTTAACAACATATCTCGTTAATAATTGATGGCTGACTTATTGAGCGGATTTTTTTAAACAAGTACAAAATAAATATGGGCAGTCTTTAATAAGATAAGATACTAGTCAATAAATATGAAATAATAGAATGAAATAAGTAATCTAAAGTAGTAATCTAGTGTAATATATAAATAAGTAGTCTACGGGGTAGAAAATTTTGTAGGGTAACTTATATTAATATGTCGGAGTGTCAGCTAATTTTTCGGGCCAATTGCAAAGGAGAGCATTCTTCATATTATTAAAAAAAAAAAAAAAAAAAAAAAAAAAAAAAAAAAAAAAAAAAAACTGCATGCCCCTCAAATACGACATAAAAATGAAAAAAAAGAAGGCAATCCAAGATTGATATTTTAAAGTTGACTATGAAGTCCTTTAACCTCATTTTTAATCCATTATCTCTCGTTAGACTACGTCATATCTCTTGCGGCTTATTCGGGATAGTAGGTCGTCGTACGGATAACGTCTTCAGCTAATTCACTGTTTTTCCACGATGCCTGCGCGTGCTCCGAGTGCAAATAATTGGCTGATGGTTGAAGGGAAACAGGTCTCCTTGATTCGCGGTGGGAGGTGATTGACATGAAATCAGGGCAATAGAAACCCTTGTCCGCCGGCCATGTCCTTCCGTTCCTTGCACGGCTGGCTCGATGAGTGGAGGCTTCCGCAAAGGCCGCTGCTGTCCCATTCACCAGAAATCAAGGCATCAAACGCAGAGACTTCGAACCGGCGGTTGGTTGCCCTTGTTTGGGATGTTGTGTCTCCATCTCTTTTGTACCTCGTGATGGGCCGATTTCTATTTCGCTCAAGAATATTGTTGCATGCATGTGACAAATATTTATTCATACTGCAGAAAAAGAATTGAATCAGCATTTTAATCCATCACGCAACGAAAAAGAATTGAATCGGCATTTTAATCCATCACGCAACGAAAAAAAGAATTGAATCGGCATTTTAATCCATCACGCAACGAAAAAAGAATTGAATCGGCATTTTAATCCATCACGCAACGAAAAAGAATTGAATCAGTATTTTAATCCCTCAAGAAAAAATATTTATTGATACTGCAGAAAAAGAATTGAAACAGTATTTTAATCCATCCCACAAAGAAAAAGAATTGAATCAGTGTTTTAATCCATCACGCAAAAATATTTAATGGTAAACTTTATAAATTGTTGACTCACTCAGTTGTGGATAATAAAGATAACTAAATAAAGTAAACATTAAACCATTGTTATTGTTAATTTATTTGATAGTTTACTGAATATTATCATTACACATAATATTATCATTCAGCTAATTTCTTTTTAATATTAAAAATATAATTATACATACATATAATTATATTCCATGTTCTCTATGAACATTACATTTTATAGAAATGCTTATACGAAATATAAATTTATATGTCTATTAAAGAAATACCTATCTATCTCAGAATTATAGAGCTCATATGAAATGCAGCTAAGAAATATAGATCTTTTAACTGAATAGTGCAAAAAAGGTTGATTCTTTGACTGCTGTTCTAATTTAATAAGTTTAAAATTTAACAATATAATTTTTTAAATATAGTGTTATATTTATTTACTTTTTCCATTTTCAATTGAAAATCTTTTAAAGACATGTGAAAGTCCTCCTATTTTAGTTGTGTCTTGAGATGTTCAACGTTTAAAATTCACCTTGAGAATTTTTTTTTTTTTGTTTTTCAATAAATAACGCTAAAATTTAAAAGAAAAATATTATTTTTTTAAGCAAAATTGTGTAGTAATTGCCTGTTTGAAAATTTAATAATCGTTTTATCATTAAAATGGACATTTTACGAAACAAAACAATTGTACTTAAAATTTTTAAAATTATTAACAATAGTGGGAATGAATTTAAAAACAATGTACCTTCAATTAAAGTTTTCCTTTACATGTACAATTTCGTTCTCTTTGCTGTATCAAATAATTTATTTAAATAAATTTATATTTCCCAATTCTTAGCAATTATTAACGGAATTTAACATATGGTTCAAGTTATTTAAACGTTGTCCTTCAACGTTATTATATTCAACTGTGTGCTATTTAATTAAAATTAAACAAAATATAAACTCATGTAATTATTTATTTATTTATTTTTAACTTTTTTATAAAAATTCAACACTTTTTTCCCCTTTCTACGTGTAAACATTTTAAAGAATTCATTTTATGTCATAGGAGTTGTATCTTAAACAAGTAATATAAAAAAAAAATTTAAAGTCAATTCCTACTTTTTTTTCACTATATTGCAGAAAGTTCTTTATAAATAATTTTCATTCATTTTTTTTAAGTTAGAAAAAATTATCTCTCTCTCTCACATACACACTTTCCATCTCTCTCATTAATTTATTCACATGTTTCATTTTCCATTTTGATCCCTTCTTGACTCAGACTAGAACACAGAATGAGAAAAGTATCTGAAAAAGAAATTTTTTTTTCCAGCGATCTTCGCCACTTATTATTAATTTATATCCTGCTAAATATCCTGTTAATATTTGAAGAAACTGTATTAACATCAAATGTCATTCACTACAAGTTTAAAAAATGTATTTGAACTTGAGTGGATGAATATTAACTATTTTTCAATTCCTTCTATTAGCTCACACTCTCCCTATGTATATCTTGTTCAAATTTTCAGTTGTTAGTAAAATACTTTTTATTCATCCCCTCAAATTTAAATCCTTCTTTTCTAAACTTGTAGGGGATGACACTTGATGTTAATACAGTTTTTTCAAATATTAATTCAGTAATTAAATTTAACTAATTAATTTTAGTTCTTTTTTAGATTTAAGTTGTATGTATCTAATAATAGATGGCGCCAGATAAACTTAAAAAAAAGGAATGAAAATTATTTATAAAGGACTTTCTGCAATAGAGTGAAAAAAAGTAGGAATTGACTTTATTTTTTTTTTTTTTATATTACTTGTTTGATTTTATTAACGATTGGAAAATTTGAACAAGATACATAAATATATATATATGGCGAGGGTGAACTAATAGTAGGAATTGAATAAACACACTAATCATTATTTTAATTAAGAGTTATGTCTTCATTCGCATGTTTTGTGCATGGCACTCATTATAAAAGTGTTTAACGATGGCTCACATGAATAAATCTAGCTGTAACGAAAGAAAAAAAGCTATCTGAATAATCCAATTTATCATTTTTTTAAATGATCACACTGAAACAAACATTTCTTAAATCTGTTATAATCTTTAATGACTGACATGTTTTCATATTAGAATTTATATGCCTTTAAAATAATTTAAAAAAAAAACTGAAATCTGCTCGGAAAATTTCAACTTATCACGTGTGAACATTGGAGAACGTATGAATAAACTCAGGAATAGGCCAATGTTTAATAATGCACGAAATATAGGAAACAATCGATTGGAATACTACAAGAATGACCAAATTTAAATAGCCATATGAATGTAGCAGTGTTGAATAGATCAAGAACTTCATGAAGAATGAATTGTTCAAGAATTTCTAAAAAGATATACAAAAGTAAGATAAATGCCCTCGCAAATTAAAAATGAAGTATTCCAAATTCCACAAGAAACGTTATCGCATACAATACGCAAAAGAATATATCAAAGTGTGAATATTCTAGGCATAAATGAAGAACGAAGTATTCCAAATACAATAAGAAGCACTATACAGCTCAATAAGCATGGGAAAAGGCCAAAAGTGAAAAATATGAAACTTCAAGAAGAAGGAATTGATCATCGCACTACGAGTACTTATAGCCATTGGATATACAAATGTTTAAAATCCCAAGCCAAAACGGGAAAAGTGCTTCAAAACCATGCTACAAAACACTTCAAGGAAAAGCCAAATTTTGCAGAAAATTCCATAAGACTAACGTTATTTATGAAGCATTTCAAGAGATAAGGGGCCCAAACTATCATTTTCCCGCCAAGATTTGAAAATTTGGAATATCACTTTATTTGCTTGCTGCACTTTTCGGATTGCGCCACGAATCCTTAACCAGGACATCATGTTCACACATGATAAAAGTTTTCATTTATGTGTAAACACATATGTTTGCTTAATCTATTAAATTTTTAGTTTTAATTTAATTTCTTAGTCTCATATTTATTCATTTTCATATATTTACTGATATACTTCAAATGGTAGATATTGGGTGAGAGTTCCATTACGTTCGACTCCACTTGTATAAAAATGACATCTGTATATGATTTTAAGGATCGGTCTTTTATTTGTCATTATAAAAAATTATTTAATTACATTTTGTATGCAAATAGATAAAGATTAGATAAATGTAATGTATTTTTAAAATTTAAGTAGACCTTTTACTTTTCGAAAAATGGGGTTTTTGTTTAGTTGGTATTGAATAACTACTATTTGAAATTCTTTAAAAACTCTAGATTTTTGTTACATAAACTATTGATAATGTTTGGGTTATGTTTAGTACGCACAAGGTTTTAAAAAATACTCGAATTTCTAGTAGAACTCATCAGGAATTATTTCCTGATTAGGAAAACAACACAGTGCAACGCACACATTTTCTTAATCGTGAAAATAGCCCTTTATTATAAATTTTCACAAAAATAATCATTTCTTATTCACAAAAAATAAAGTCAGTTTTTCATAAAAAGTGTGGCGCTGAAAGAAAAAATGTTAGTAAAAAATGGCATTTGTTTCTTGTTTAGGATATACTGGGGTGTTCCGTAAGAAGGATTTCTGAATTCCTTCGGTAAAGATGAATTTTAAGTTTGTATAAAATAAGTTAAAATAAGAATTAATTAATAATTTATATAGGAACGTTCATAAAAAGTCGTAAAATACGTGTTTCACACATTGAATATATGAAAGGTGCTAATAGTAGTATACATTACATGTGGCCGAGTGACTAGCGCTCTATTTCTTGGTTCCACAGGTTTCGGGTTCGTGACCCGCCAATACCATGGATATTTGTATTGGTTTGGAATCCACTGTAGGTCCCAGTCCCATATGACTGTAGATTGTTGGGCGCATTACTGACAATTCTACCCCTAAAAAGAAAACATTTTATATCAATAAATGTGTCAGCAGGCAGACGGCATTGGCCAGCCATGGGTCTGTTGAGCCAGTGATGATGATGATTACATATACTTGATACATCTGAAAAAGTAAGAAATGGAAACGTTGCTTAGAAGGCAAAATTTTTTAAAAACTTTACAGCTACTATCTAGTTAAACCTTTGACACTATTTAGTCTGTAGGAGACGACTTCGAATCCCGGCGGTGGCATGGATGTTTGTAGTGGTTCGGAATCCACTTCAAGCTGTAGGTCTCGGTCTCCTACGACCGTAGACCACAGCCCAATCAAACTTCTCACCCTCGTCATTCCCAATATGTCAAGGGCAACTCCGCTCTAGGCACAGTGATATGGTGTGGTGTAGTAATGGTATCCACGTAAGTGCGTTAATTCTGCGAACAACCACTGCTATATATATGTGCAAAAGTGATATTTGAAGCCCGAAAGCGTTTCAGCCCACTTTAGTGAAAAAGGCATATCGCCTTTATTTCAGATTCAAATTTGAAGATAAGGACACGTGGAGCCCCGCCAATGTATACTGCAATTCACTTTCAAAGAAAATTTTCATGCCTCAGTGAGTCAAAAAGAAAATGACACTGTCATTTGCCTTTCCTATGATTTGGAGAGAATAAAGTAGTCTTGTAAATTATTGCTCCGATGATAGTGATATATATCCATACAGGAATTTATATCCCTATAGGAATACATAGGAATCTATATCCATAGGAATATATTTTGAAAATAGCACTTGCAATTGACGAATAAGATTTGTAATTAACGAATAAGATTAAAGACCAATCTTCCGTCAAGCTAAAAAATATCTCAATCAATCAATAATAAATTAGTTAACCCAAATACGTTATCGGAAATATTCTTTGATTTTTAGTTTTCTTAATGATTGGGCATACTGAATGCCAATACTTTATTAGCACTCATAAATGCCGTTTAGAAAGATTGTTATTTTGGAATAGCATTTAGTTAAATCAGCTTTTTCCAATAAATATTTATTATAGTAATAAATGAAAGAGCATTTTATCATGAAATGAGTCACTAAGTTGTAGCACATGTACTTGTTTGAAATTAATAATTTGAAACCTTTTTTGCACGAGAAATTATTTTGATTTCTACGGATGAAACACAGAATGTCTATGATTTATATTTTATCGTATTCTTAAGATTTCTATTTTCTTAAATAATATAAAATTACGATTTAGATTTTTTTTAGGAAAAAATTCAATCATTACTAAAATATAATGGTAGATCCAGCATTGTTAGAATAAATTAAGCTGTAATTGTTATAATAATTTATTGTAACATTTTAACTCGATAATACACGTCAACCTAAATTGTAAATTGCAACCGCTGCATTGATAAGTGCAGACCTTGTGGCTAAATGTTTATTGCTGTATTTTAATTCTGTAGTGTGCAGGTTGGACCACTAGATTGTAACTGTGTATGGTTGGGTTGTGATAGTTGAGGCAAGTTTCAGAGCTTACAGTTGTATTTACATACATATGCACACTAAACTACACAAATACGATTAGATATAAGCAATATGTATTAGATATAAAAATAGATAATTATAGATTCGTGAAAGGATTCCTTTTCTAAGCCGAAAACCAGAAGCTCAGGTTTGCGCAGGGTGCTCGAAAGATACTTCCTCTCCGGTTGAGAGTTTGTAGGTCAAGTATTGCGCTGAGGTGAGCTGAATATATTTCCTCTCAGAATGAGAGACTACAAACTAAACGTTTCTCAACAGAAGCCCGTGGTTGCGTTATACTTCCTCTCGGGTGAATGTCTGGAGACCTACTGACCATTTCTCCTGAAATCCACAGGTGGCGCTCTTGCCAGTGTGTATGATGAATCACGGTTACAACTCTGCTAAACTTTGTGCTTACTGAAAGCACATTCCCTTAGATACTGATTTTGTGGAAACCTTCTCTTTTCTTCCTTCCTTTTTTTTGCTTATGTCAGACATTAAAACGGCATATAACTGAAACTCCTGTATTGTCAGTTCAGGATCCGGAATTCAGTTTTCCAATTTTTTGCTTTACAATGAAACTTTGTATATTCTTCCTCAAATAATTCTTACAATTAATTTATCTACAATGGAAATTAAGGAAATTGCAAATTATAATTGTCTACTTATTTAAGCCTTTGTTTAATTTAGAAAACGTAAATAGCACTAAAAGGCCTTTTCTTTAACATTTTTAACTGTTTAGGTAAAGATAATGAATAGAATCATGTTTTAGTTAAATGAACACTCATATCCATAAATTAAGGATAATTCAGAATCACACAGAAATTGGACTCTAAAATAAAAATTTCACCTGTAGAATTATCATCCACATCTTGAAGAAGAATATGCAAATTACAGGAAACCACCAGATGGCGCGGATAGTACGTCACAATGATGAGAGTGTAAGAGAGGGGTATATAAGGAATGGTGGCAAAGAAGTAAAATTGTTCACAAGCGCTTTAAAAGCCTTTCAGTGCAATAACCGTATAGTTATGGCCCAAAGGAAGCGTTTAGATGATTTTTTACGTGGTAGATTTTAGATTTTTTACGGCTGCGATTAACCTGGAATAGAGAGCATGCATTGTGGACACAGCAACAGTGGTCTTGTGTGATGTTTTCCGACGAGTCCAGGTTTGGTTTGCAGTCTGATTCTCCCCGGACTTTCATATCGAGAGCGCCAGGTACCCGTTACCACCAAGAGAACACTATTGAACGACACCGTTACGGTGGTGCAGGATGGCTCGTTTGGGGAGGAATTATTCTTGGTTCCAGAACTGACCTGCATGTTCAGAGTGTAACGATGACAGGACACATCTATCGAGATGTCATTCTGGAACAACATGTACGTTTGTTTCGGGGCGCCATGGGTGCTGAATTTCTGTTTATGAATGACAACGCCCGTCCTCACCGTGCAAATATTGTAGACGAATGCCTTCAATTGGAGGATATCACCCGTATGAATTGGCCAGCATACTCACCGGACTTGAATCCAATACAGCATGTGTGGGATATGCTTGACCGACGAATTGCAGCCCGTCAACCACCGTCCACCTGTCAACCGGAACTTCGGAGGGCATTGCTTGATGAGTGGTGTAATATTCCCCAAGATCAGATTGATAATTTGATACTCAGCATGCCTAGGCGTTGTAAGGCCTGTATCGCATCGTCCGGGAGACATACTCCATATTAACCATCATACTAACCATGTTCTACTGTTTTTTTTAATTAGGTTATTTTTTGAATTTTGCTCCAGGGAGTAAAAATCTGAATTTTTATTAATTATGTCAAACATTAGCATCTTTTTTGCTCTTTACCTTTTGTTTAATAAATAGACTTTACAAATAAGTCAAATTTGTTTTGCGTCTGTCTCTTTCTTTGACTGAACTCCATTATCCTTAATTTATTGTCATGAGTGTATTATAAGAAAAAGCCATATCTTAATCTGCACCCAAAAGGGAGAAAGAAAAAGTGCATTGAATGATCAGAAAATCAGAAGAAATAAATTAGGATTCACTAATTGGTAGTTGTTAGGAAAGTACATGATGCATGCAGTTGAAATAAAGCGTTCCTTGAGAGTGTTTCAGCAAATTCTGAGTAATCTAATATTGGTTTCAAGATGTATGGAAGAATATGTTATTTTCAGCTATTCCATGTTACTAATGGTATATTAAATGAAAATAAAATATATTAGCATTATAATGGTTTTGAAATGAATGACTTTCTGATAAATATTTCTCACCTGATTTGAAATATTGCATCTAAAATTATTATATTATATTGGACATAAATAAAAACTATATTGAAATGCTCGTCATTTGATTCATTACAAATAACTAGCATAAGATTATCAAAATTGAAAGAAATTAATGTAGTTACAATCTTTTTATTTATATTTACTTTTACTCGAATTCAGATAGTTCAGTAAATATATAATGCAATATGTATTTGTGTTCAATAAATTATTTTTGAATAACTCGTAAATAAAGTTATCAAGTTTCAAAGTAATTCATTTTCATTATTCTAAATATATACTGTATCATGAAACCGAGTAGATGCTTTGTTTTTCTATTAATGTTTATTATTTTCCATTTATTTTAATCGTAAATGGAGTTTCAAAATAACCAGATAATATTTACCAGATTATATAACCAGATAATTATAATACTTTTTGCATGCTTACATCAAGTTTATTTTTAGGGAAATAATATATATATATATACATTTTTTAAAGAAAATATTAAAAGTTGTTTTGCCTTATATTTATTTTTTTATGATAATTAAATTTTGATGTCGATATTGTAAACATATCATGTTGTAAATCATGCGTTTAGCTTGATTTTGCTTAGTAATTCATTTTAATTGAGAAAATATCATTTATTTCAAATTTTAAAACAAATAAATTAAATAATTCTTTTTGACAAATACTTTCAATGTTTTCATCAATAAATTTATGAAAATATTTATTTATGCGGTGTTTATTTTTAATGAAAGCAAAAAAATAAATTTTAACGCACTTTAAATATTTAATATTTTTTTTTAATATTTAAAATATTATAATAACATAATAATATAATAAAGTAATATAATAATTATAATAACTTTAATATTTTTTCTTTGAATATCTATTATACATCTGCATTTTTGAAGTTGCAGATTACAGAAATGAAAAAAAGAAATTATTTATTTCATCGAAACTTAAAATGTACCTAAATGTAGCTTTAAATAACACATTAAGCGATGACATCTTCATTCAATAAACAAGGTGTCCATATGAAATCTCCCTGATTTCAAATGTTAACTGCATATGAGTCTTAGTGATTTTCAGTTTGAGTTATCGTTTTATGCTGCTGCGAAATAGCAACACAACACATAAGACAACACAAGAGACAACCCAGTATTCTGAAACCAAATCACCGGTTCTCGTACTGTCGTCATCTCTGCTCGTTAGTCAACACCTGCAATAAAAGAAGGGCAATTACATTATGTATCCAAAATTAACTTTTTGGAAATAAAACACAATTTGGAGCAGAATAAATCTGTTGTGTTGCTGCTCATAATGCCCGAATTGCAAATCTCCTGGACTCATAGTTTCTGTACAATTGCCTTTTGAAATCAAGGAGGTTTCATGGGGACATGTTGTGTAACAAACACTGCTGGAATATGGAAGGTTTCATAAATTAAAAAAAAATTTGCTTTAATAATTATAACGGTCTATACAAGTCTATTCTATGCTTTACATTCTTACAGTTCCCTTAAAGTTCATTATTAATTATTAATCTTCGTACAAACAAATATGCATTTACTTGTACATATCTTAATAATATTTATATTTAAGCTTCCCATACTGTTTTATTTTCTCAGATTTTATTAGATGTATATCCTTTGAAAATTCTTTCTATTACAATTTATTAAATCACATTTATTATAATTTTTCTGCAAAAATTTAAGAAACAAGAAATTTATATTTATATCCCCTTTTAAAATATGTTTTTTTTAATTTCGTTATTATTATTAAGAAATCGGTTAATTTCAGGAAATACAATTGTAATTTAATTTTCATTGTTGTATTTTAGTCTTATTTTGTTTATTTTTAGATTGCTTGTTTTGTGTTTTGATTTTCATTGTGTGGACCTATATGTATTCAATAGTTTATGAATAAAATTTTATTTCTATCTATTATAGTAATATTTTGTTTCTGAATGCGTTTTTTATAGGTTTCCTTCGTCAGACAGAGAGATAGGAACATCTTAACCGCTGGCAAATTCACTTATACTACCGATCAGCGTTTTTCTGCCTACCATCTTAATGATACCTGTGACTGGACCCTGGAAATTCGTGACACCCGTAAGAGCGACGCCGGCATTTATGAATGCCAAGTGAGCTCGGACCCCAAGATAAGTCTGCCTATCCAGCTGAATATCATTGGCAAGTATATATTTGGAATTACATTTAGAATTTAATGTAAGACTCCGTTGAAACAGATGTGTACAGATTGTATTTAAAAGTTCCGCGCGAGAAAGAAAAGAAAATATCATTATAGTACGCATTGCAATTTAGCGATCTATGAATTTTTCAGCTATATAAATATTCGATTTCGAGAAATTTCGGGAACTTTCTAATAAGAGTAGCAATTTAATATCCTCTGTACTGGGAAGAGCCAGGGCATCTTGAGTAATATGCGATTCGTCATTGTCTTGCTGTCATGTAACGCGATGAAACACTCCGTAGAATCTGACAAACTACCTGCTTGGAAACAAGAGGTGAATGGGCGATGCCACCAATGTCATCCGATACCACCTCTCCGGATGATGTGTCTGTATGATAACAATGACCGTTCCTATTTATGCATTTACACAAGAATACGGCTGTGATAATGCTATACTAAAAACATAGATCGGTTTGAAATGCCGACAGTAAATTTTTTCGCTTCCATTTATATTATTGAACGCAGTGATGCAAGTCCACTTGTCTCTGCTTCAGCATCAAACGAGTCTGCGGAAATGGTTGGCGTACTAAGCCCCAGCCATCCAAGTTCTTATCATTTGAGGCTTGACAAGTAGGTAAGATTAAACTAAGTCGTTTACATAGCATACCTGTCCTCTAGGCTCCCCTTCCGGCGGAGCCATGGATGTTTGTAGTGATTTGGAATCCACTTTAAGCCGTAGGTCCCGGTCTAATAGTAACGTAGAGGGTTACAGAGCACAATCGGACTTCTTCTCACCCACATCATACTCAAACTGTAAAGGGGCAACTCAGCTCTAGGCACAGTGATGTGGTGTGGTGTAGTATTAGTAGTAGTCTCGTCTAGGATATTAGTGACTTGAATCAGTAAAGATTTCGCACGGCGTACCATACGCCGCTCCTGCACCTATCAATGCCTTATTCTTACAAAAGTGTTTTCTCGACAAAAGCGAGTAGTTATATTGCGGTGTGATAAATCTCAGTTTCGATAGGCCACAATCCTACCGAGATTCAATTTCTACAAGAGATAGTACTAAAGCATCCTTTATGCATGAGACGTAAGTAGTAGGTGGGGCACTCCAGGAGACGGAAGTACGTTTGTTAGAGATGGCGTTTTTGGTAGATAAGGACCCTAGAAACTTTTTTCCCGGTGGCAACACCGGAATGTTGTAGTATAAGGGAGTATCTTGTTTTTGGAGAGATTACGTGATGACTGATAAGATAAGCAGAATAGGAAACTATTTTAATTGGATTTCTCTTTAATTTTTTAATTAGAATATTTTATAAAATGTGTTTAGTAAAGGAATTTATTTGTATTAAATTTGATTAATTTTTATTGGATTATTTTACAAATTTATATTATTACAAAAATAATTATTTTCTATTTGCAAAATTTATTTGGTGAAGAAATTTATTCATTTTTTCTTTTATTCTATTTTTCTTTAATTCTATTTTTTTATTTCAATTTGATTAAAAAAATTTTTATCATTTTAAAAACTTTTTTTTTATAAAGGAATTTATTTTTTTATTGTTGCTTCTTTCAAATTTATTTTACAAAACTTATTTTCGTAAAAGAATTTATTTTTATTTTTTCGGAAAATTAATTTTTTTTATAATTCCATTTTTTTTTATTTCGATTGCATTTGTTATATTTTACAAAATTTGTTTTTGTAAAGGAATTTATTTTTTTAATTTATAATTTTTCCCTAGTGTGTTACTACATTTTTTTATCACTTCATTAGACATGTAATTATCCGAAACTTTGTTTGGCATTTAAAGTTTTCCTTAAAAATCTCTCACACTTCTTTTTTAAATACGATATTAATTTCAAATTTTCTACCCAATATTAAATACTACACAGCATTTGTATTAAAAGATTTAATATGTTAACTTTTTGAAGATCATATACCAGAATAGTTAAAACTCCGAGGGAAATGTTACGAATTTATATATTTAACCAATTAATGAAATGCAGAATTTTTTTAACATAAATGTACTTTAATTAAAATAGGCATGAAATTTTCTTTCAACTCACTTATTTTTCTAATATTTTTTTTTCTTTCATACTCGATTCTATTTTGATAAGCACTATAACTTCTTGCTGATACAAATAAAATGTCTTAACATGCATTTTTTTTCAAACATTTAGAAATAACACAGATTATGATTTTGTAAGACAAAATAATTAAAATATTATATTTATAAGGAACTTACACTAATGTATTTCTTAACCTATTTTATTTAAAAAATATTGCATACTTCTAATTTTCTCACCAATAATTTTCACCTACGTTATTATTTTCTTTACTGTAATACACAAAATCTTGTACTTACTCGGAGATACATTTGTTAAATTTTCCCACAGATAAATCTTCAATACTAATACATATTACTATACTAAACTAAAGAATTTGTATAACATGAAAAGCATAAAATACACACACAAACGCACAAATTTCTGCAGAAAACTTTCTTACAAAATCTAATTGTATAAGCATGCTATATATCTTATTATTTTTTGAGTGATTTTCTCACATTCTTCTTACCTGGGGAAAAACCCCGATAGATTACATTCTAGACGTTACCGTATTATATTTATAAAATTAAGGTGTATATTTTTTTAATCCAACTATTTTATGAAACAATATTTTCATTGATATTTAAATTTTAACATGTATTGAATTTTCTTACTCAAAAACTTTTATCATTAAAGAAAAATCTGTACGTATGTTCTTTTCGAACACTCATCTCAAATACTAGTATACAACCTTTTTTAAAGAATGCTGATAACATGTACCTCTTTCCAATTTCAGATAAGATAGTATTGCTTTCAAATATTGATAGCATTGGAATGCCTATGAGTTTAGATATGCATATTTTTTTAATTTTAATTTAATTAATCAACAAACCATTTGTAGTGTAATTTTAGATGAAGAAAAAATAAAAATTACGAAATTATTACTAAATAACATATTTTTTTCTAAAGATATTATAAATAAATTATTTTTATTTTTAACAAATTATATGCATTTTTTGTTTTCTGGTAAATGAACACACACACGCAAAAATAATATAAATATTCTTTTATTTTTATCAAAGTGAAATCCAATCATCTCGTTTTGCATACATTCGTTTAGATTTTTTATGTTCTAATATTGAATTAGTCTGAAAATTTTTTTTATTCATGATGTAACTTGCAGGTACATTCATTTCTTTCAATGCTAAATGAAACTCTTTCGAGCCTGCTGGAGATTGTTTCCGATTTCGAAGTAAATCTACAACTAATTTTACAATATTAGTTCGAGGTAAATGTTTTCCTTTATAAACGATTTCTCCATCAGGTGTCCAAGATAATATGGAAGGCTTCTCTTTTATAAAGTCCAAAATATTCCTTGCAGTATTCAAGTATCGAACAGGCGCAGCTTTTAAAATTTTGGTTGTAATGGAATCTTCTTTTTCAGAATCAGATTTTACGTCTTCTTCCTTTTCAGAATCTTCTTCTGTTCGTTCTTGTCGGGGATGATGTATTTTAACAAATTTTTGTAACACTTGTAAATACTGATTCATCTTTTCCCTCTCGGGTAAACCCTTTGTCCGAATTATTTCTTGCATTTTATTATCTAAGTCAGTTAATTGGTCAGCTACCTCCACGCGATCTTCTGGTACCAAAATCAATTTTCTACTGTACTCCATGGATCAGGGATGTAATTACTGAAATCGCAGCTGGTAATAGCAAGGATAAAAATCCTTCTCCCCGTTGAACCAATATATTTCTTTTTATAAAGTGGTAGTTTTTTATCAGAAAGTTTTCTTAAAATTTTTTAAAAGGGACTAATTGATTCTTTTGTTTTTTAGAAAGGGGTACGTTTCCTTGAAGCACATTCAGGGCACATTCACACAAAGATTTAATAACACTGTTTGGACATTTTTTAAGAATATAGCCTTTTGATTTACTTTTTGAAATCAGTTTTAGATGTTCCAATTGGTGGTGTGAGCAGGCAGACATTCTAGAGTCGAATAAAGAATCATCTTAAAATGTGAACTTATATAGTTTCTAAAAACTTGGTGAATACTTTAGCTTTATAGACAGCACAATGGTTAAAATTTCTTCCATGTTGAAAGGGGCACAATACATTCAATGGTGGTAAATCATTTACTTTGGGGCAATCATAGTCATCCAAATTCAAAATTTCTTTACTCGTTAAAAACTCTAAAAATTTCTTTTTCTCTAATCCTTTTACATAAATATAGGGAAACATTTCCATGATAATTGTCAAAACACTGCGTAAGTACTCGTAAGGTAATTCACCATCGTCCCATTTTATTTTATGGAGGTGCTTAGTAACCCATAAATAATTTTCTTTCTTTCGCGGTTCTATAAGTTCAAAAGGGTGAGGGGTTTAAAAAGCCATCTCCCGCAGAAAGTATCATCGTGCACGGCACACACTGCCAGTTCTTTGATAATAAAAGACCCTGCAGAAATCTGAAATCCTTCAAAATCCAAGACAGCAGCCGCCATGACTTGTAAAGACGAAAATAATTAACGAGGCTGATAAACACAGTATTTATCCCCTGGAAAAATTCCACTACGCAATCGCAGTGAATCGTCTGTATCCGGTTTTAAATCGATTAAAAGATAACTAAATGGTTTTGAAGTGGCATCCTCGTAAACTTCTCGAAAAAATTTCGTTTGACTGGGATACAGTTGTCTACCTAAATGCATGATTTGCGATCGGTCTCTAGGATTTTTGAATAAAAACAGGTAATGTGCATTCAGTGATATGTCCCGCATTTCTTTTCCTTTATGAAAAATATTTTGAACAATAAAAATAATACTCAAATTTCGGTGGTGACCACCCTTAGTAAATAACTTTGTTAGTTTAGTATCGCTCGAAAGTTCTGACATGAGATCATCAATCACAATCAAAGCGTTTGATAACGTATGAATGTCTGATGGCAAACCTTCGTGAAATTCTACATTTTTCATTTCTCGGTAAAGTTTTTGATAAACTCCATAACACCAAATCACTTTTTTGGGAAAAGGATATATGATTTTTAAATCTATTATTTTTTTAACAAGCTGTGTCTTCCCACAACCTGTAGCTCCAGCTATTAAATAATTAGATGGGTGCCTTAACTTTTCCATTACTGAATGAAAATATTTGAGTGTGAAGGAGTATTTATACCCACAAAAAAAAAGGAACACATTTGTTTTTTTAAAAGCAATTTTTTTATTTTTAAAAATCATTCTTACACCATATCTTTTTTTAATAAATTGATACAATCGAAAATCGTTTGTTTTACAATGCACAAGATTGTTTACAATAGAATACAAAGAATTTCCTTGACATCTTTTTAAAATAAAATAAATACAATACATTCCACACACGTTAGAAGTCAGATTTTGTAGAGGAGTCGAATTCCAGCATACAGAAGGGTAACGTAAAGTGATTTCATGAAATCGTGGATCATAAAAATCAGGTGGATTTCCGAAGGAATCAAAGAACTCGATACAACCATTTTCACAGTAAAAGGCTAACCAGTGGGATCCTGGTTCTGAAGATTCATCTGAATTTACGACGAATGCATATTTTTTTTCTTTTATGAAAGGTATTTTGTTAGATGCATACACACCTTTAAAAAATGGTGAAGTTGTCGAATCTCGTGATAAAATAAAATGTATCTGATTTCCATTCATTTTCAGTTTCCAAAATCAACCAGAATATTTCTTGTCTTGTTTATTTCCATAACGTTATCGAATTCAGCGAAAACAATCACACTTATAGTTTGAGATAAAGATTGAGAAAATTTTATTTCTAATCTCAAATTGCTTTGCTTGATCAAGTTCAAATGATCCCCGTTACAAAGATCAGGAGACAAATTGAAAGCGAATAGTGTATTTCCTTTTATATAATCTTCTCTAGAAATAAAAAGTCCTTGATCGTGTCCTATTTTTTCTGTTCCTGAGAAAAGACTATGGTAACCTTTAATGTAATTATTTTTATCAAAATTTAATTCTAATGGTGCATGAGGCTTTGGTTGTCCATCTACATAAATTCCTATAAAATTCATATGATTATGTTTGAATTCAAAAGGAGATTTTTCAAACGTACCATGAAATGCATCATTATCAGCACATCCTACAATAATTCTTTTAGGCATTTGTCCAACAAAAATATTGTCTTGTACAAATGACATGCTTCCTTGTGGTACAGAATACGCTTTACAAAGAACACGATTGAGAGGATATTTTGCTGTGTCGTTTTCTAAAGCTTTTGCGTGTCCTAAAATAACACCAGGACTAACGCGCACTTTTCTGACAAGTAAATTTATTTTTTCTAAAACAACTTTGTATCCAGCATTTCCTTGTAAACAAAATTCGGGTTTACTTCGAATGAGCTTTATTTTCACGTCTACTAAATTCAATAATAATCTCTCTTGATGAAATAAATCACCGTGTAAACCACCTATCATATCCACAGTGGCACTTAATTCAAAAAATTTGGAACGTAATTTAAGTCCATCGTTGTTGTCTTTATAAAACATTTCCGAAGTTAATTGGGAAGTTTTACAGTCGAAACCATGATTCAACAGTGTCTCAAAATACGATCTGTATGAATAGGTATTACTTGAATTCGAAACAAGACGATCGTTTAATGAAATATCCATTTGAGAAAAGAGAGAATGCATAAACAAATTAACAGGACCAATTTTTTCATCTTTTTCCAAGGGCTTTCCATCGGCTTTTACTATTTTTGCTTTTACATAAAGTTGGGTTTGACTCAAGTCAACATATTCTTCACCACTACCAGAAATATGAAATTCGACAGGTCCGCCATCAAAAACGTTTGACAAAGGGTGAAATTCAACCCAGTGACCGTCTTCTATAGCCGTTTGGGTTGCAGGCAAGTGAAAAAGTTCCAATTCAGACTTTACACATTCGGGTGATCCTTTTAAAATAAATGCCATATTTTTTGCTAATCAAAAATATCGTGTTCTGACACTTTTCGTGTTTTAGAAGAAATGACTCGCTTTCTGCTTTTTCTCTTCCGTTTATATACTCCTTGACCTATCATAGACTGTACACGATTGATAGCTTTACGGGCCAAACTTTTACCAGCTTCTTTACTTCTGCTTTTAGCAGCAGTTTCTAAGTCTTTTCCAGATAAAACATCATTGATTACTTTCGTTCCTGTGACCAGGGCTTCTTTTCCAACGACCTTTCCACCTCTTACTAAAAATGGTAATGCTGCTCGAAACAAACGACGAAACACACCTCCTAATCCATACCCTCTTTGAAATGAAATGCCTTCGTAATGTGGAATTCCGGAACCAGATTGATTGGTATAATGTTCTTCAAATTTTTCACTGCAACACACGTAAGGCACTTTCATGGTGCAACTTATACTTGTAACACTATAAAAAGAAATGTTGATTTCTTTTCTCTTTCCCCTTATTTATAGTATCTGTCTCATTCGAAAATGTAGCACGATAATGACTTTTCCTCTTTCGAAGGGCACTAAGTTTCCTGAATTAAGACGGATTTCAATTTCGATGGTCTGAAATGATTGACGTATGACAGGAACATAGTGTGGTCTATCATAGAGTACATTGATAACGTCTCCGTTTTTCCAGAAATTCTAACAACTCTTAAAAGGGGTGCTTCAACATGCCCAACCACTACGGGCTGAACGATATCACTATAAACATAAAATATTGGAAATTCGGTATGAGGATCTGCCGTAAAAGAACTTTCTTTTATATTTTCTATCACTTGAGGTTGAAAACCTAACATGCTACACAAACCTTTTTCAAGTATAACTTTAGCCCCGTCTGTAGTTTTTATTTTTACACGTTTAGTATAAGGATTGAATTTAAAATTTATTTTACCTTCATGAGAAGTTAAAGCCATAGCTTTCAAAACATCAGATATTGTTTCATATGATCCTGGGGATCGTATGATCCTTCATATGATCCTATGATAATTTTCTCGTATTTAATTTACTGTCCCCCAGATCAGTTCCGAACATGTTATTCGTTTCGTTTACATTATACCAAGTGTGAGGATAAATAATTTTGGCTAATCCAACTTCCCATTTTCCATCTAAAGTGATAGGTGAAGGGAGTTGTGTGACAAAACTAGAAATTTTGTTATTAGGAAAATAATGCAGAGAACTATCAGAGGGTAACGCCAAGTAGAAATACATTTTTCTTTTAAAATGAATAAATATAAATTCGGAAACAGTATTTATAACATTTTCACGCTGCTAACCCAAGAATTGAATTTTCTGGATATCCAATAAATTTTACAAAATATTCCACTTTCCCATCTTTTTTCTTTTTTTTTTCTTAATTATTTTTTCAATTGGATAAAACCCTGAATCTGTGACTTTTTGAATTTCTTTCTCGTAAAATGTACCTTCGATAATCTCACCCTTTAAGTCTTTTAGTTTGTAAACTATAGGTTGTCTGGGAAGAATTTGATGAATCGTAAATATTTCTCTGGACCAGTTATTTTTATAACCCTTTTCAAATCTATCTTTCCATTTACTGATACGAACACTGTCATTTAATTTGAATGAGGAGTGTTTTATGTTTGGTTCAACTATATCATTGTACAAATTTTTCCATACTTGGGCTTGATTATCAATGTTTACAGCATATGGTTCCATTTTAATGCTTCTGTGCCATGTATGATTATAGCTATAGATTAAGTTTTCAATCACATCTATATACTTTTGAGTATTATATTCCGTAAAGTACTTTGTTAATTTCGACATGAGTGTTCTGTGAAAGCGTTCAACGATACTAGCTTTTGTTTCATTATTCGTAGTAAAAAAATGGACATTTATTGTCTTAAGATATTTCTGTAGAATTTTATTTTTGTACCTTTGTCTGTTTGCAAAGACTTTGGTTTTCGTTCTTTGAATATTTTTTGAAAACCTTTTAATATACTCTGACCTGTTTTATCCTTTAAGGGTATAGCCCAAGCATATTTTGAAAATACATCTATACAAGTAAGTAGAAATTTATAACCATTGTTAAATTGTTTAAAAGAATGTAAATCGAATAAATCAGCCTGAAATTGTTCATCTATACCTCCAACAATAACTCTGTTTTTCTTAAAATTTCAACTTGCAAGCTTATGTAAAGTATACGGATCTTTAGTTTCCAACCATTGCTTTATATCTTTAGTTTTAACTTGTTTTCCTACAGCTCTACGTAATGCATTTATGCCTCCAAAAAGGTTGGTTCTTTAGGAATTTTATAAAAATTCTAAAGGGACATTTTTAAAAAATGTTCATTACTAACTTAGTAACTATTCAAATGACTTAAGCAT
>BPLQ01003316.1:0-36798 GCA_021605075.1 Caerostris darwini
TCTACCTAATCAATCTGGAAATATTAGGTAATAGTTTATATTACATAATCTTCCAAATTTGAAATGCTTTGCTTTTGTGTAAAGTAGTCGTGTTAATGTGTTGAATTCTTTTTAAAGAAAATTTGAAATAACCAAAAGCCTTCTTTTTTGAAATTTGAATAGATTCGTTGGCTACTGTGTACGTGCTTACTTTACAAGCGACTTACTTACATAGAATTTACGTGATACTGTAAAAATTAAAGTTACAAGCAAAATGCCAATAAATAGAAAGTTTTATCCACTTAATTTTACACTGAAGTGTAAATTTAAAGTATATATATATAAACATATAATAAATTATTATTTTATTATTTGCTCTACGATAAAAAGCACTGTTAAAATTTAAAGTATTAAACTCAAATAAATACTTGATTTTCAAATTTATATTTTAGAAAATAATTCATTATTTTTAAAATATAAATTCGAAAATCTTGTTTTAATGATTTAGCGATGAAGTAAATGGCGCAGAGATAATTCTGTGGTGGATCATCATTTGAATCGCCAGTATCATTAAGAATTTGCGTGATATGTCGTAGGAATTTGATGCTTCTCTAATACTTTTGGATAATATTTTTGTTAAAGACTGGGTAATGCAAACGACGTTTTATTTTTGTTTAATAGATTCAATTGAAAATAAAATACTATACATAATATAGACTCATTAAAAGAAGACTGGGAGTTTCTAATACTAAATCGCTTTTTTTTTGTAATCCAAAATAAATTGAAAAATAACGATTACACAAAAACTTTCACTTAAAAGTTAAATACCAAAATTTCAACTTTATGTCCAAAATATCAAGTAAAATTCATTCGTATTGCATTTACTTATTCAATATGGTCCGACTTGTGGCTCGATGGTAACGCGTAACTCTCGTCGAATCACGCCTGAAAAAGGTCAATGATCAAAGTGTACTCTAAATTCAATTAAAATAACTTAAGTCCATTACATTTTCATCAATTGAAATTAGAAAAAGTGTTGATTATCTTTAATAATTTATGTAAAAGTGTGAATACGTTTGAAACCTTTTAGTCTATGCCTTTCTGTACATTTTCATGTAATACATTTTTTTCCTTACAGTACTATTCTTTAAGCAAAATGAAAACTATCTGTAACTTATTGGTAAACTAATCTGATTTTCAACATTTAATTATTAGATTTAAAAATATTATATAGATTTCCTGAAGCTGTTTATAATGTTCCTTAGATTAAATTTTGGTCGTATGTTTTTTCGACAACTTTTCTGCCCAGTGATCACAGTCCCCAATTTAAAAAAAAGAACTCGTGAAAAGTTTAGAATAGTCGAGACAGTTTGTAAACAATGTATTCACTTGAAATTCCCGACGTAAGATGTTAAAGCTCGGAAAAGAAAGCTTAATAATAACGCATTCCTCTACAATTTAATTTTGGGAAGTTTACAAATTCCTTTATACAAGATGTCCAAGTGTAAAATTTATCTTTACAAATTCTTTATACAAGATGTCCAAGTGTAAAATTTATCTTTACAAATCTTTATACAAGATGTCCAGTGTAAAATTCATCTTTACAAATTCTTTATACAAGATGTCCAAGTGTAAAATTTATCTTTACAAATTCCTTTATACAAGATGTCCAAGTAAAATTTATCTTACAAATTCTTTATACAAGATGTCCAAGTGTAAAATTTATCTTTACAAATTCCTTATACAAGATGTCCAAGTGTAAAATTTATCTTTACAAATTCCTTTATACAAGATGTCCAAGTGTAAAATTTATCTTTTACAAATTCCTTTATACAAGATGTCCAAGTGTAAAATTTATCTTTACAAATTCCTTTATACAAGATGTCCAAGTGTAAAATTTATCTTTACAAATTCTTTATACAAGATGTCCAAGTGTAAAATTTATCTTTACAAATTCAGGAACATATTAAAGAAAATGATTCTCTTCACATATTAATTACTTTTTATCGTTTGATTGAAAAATATTTAGTTCTTTATCCTTCTCGCTGATTATAAATCTTACTATTATTTTATTTCATTAAAAGAATAGAATCAGTTTTTTTCTATATGAGAAATGGGGAACCTAGAACTCGGCCATCAAGCTCACATTTTTACTTTTGTATAAAATATTTATAATATATTTTAAAGCTCTATTGTTAACAATATTGTTCTCCAAAATGTATATAACTTCCAGTTATTGCATTCTGACAGATATTAACACACAGTTAAATATAAATTTATTCAAAGCGATTGTAAATATTTTGCGGACAACCTGTTAATTTTGATGCAAGTGAACTACGAACTTGCTGATATCCGATATTGGAGATCAACTGTGCCATTTTGCAGTGAATACACCCTAAATATTGAATCTCCGCTCTCCAGAGTTCAGTTAACAGGTTTGAAGCCGGGCACTTATCGGAATGCCCTAAAATGTTTCTCGGAGCTGTAATTGTCCAAAGTTAGAAGGGCCCATGCATAATTCACAAGCCCAAATTTTCAGTTGTGGATTAAACCGTTAGAATCTGATTTAAATATTGGGTGGTGAGTTTCTTGTGATCGTGACGCCCGAGTTGTTATGCGGTTTCAGACATGAACTCGGTACTGGAGAATTTGCGTATGACCCAAAAAAAGTTCCGTTTGAATTTCCCTTTCCATCAGCAATCGTGATGAATTTTGGGGAAATTAGTATGAATGATATGCGGTGCAGTAGTGAAACTAGAAAAATCAATTCGACTAGATATTCATGTTTTTGTCTGGCCTTTTGTAAAGCATCTAAATATTTCCAATGTTAGTATTTAGTTTTGAAGAAAATATTTGTAATTATTTTTTACATTAATATTCATACTAATTATTAATTTCATTTAAGGTTTAATTTTTTTTTTTAAATTTAGTAAATTATTTTTACTCCTTTATTTTTTTTTTTAAATTTTTGTTTCTGTTTTTGTTCCTTCATGACAGACCACAAAAAATGTCATACATATATATGTTGTTTTACTTGACGTTTGTTTTAACAAAATTTATGCTACGATGCCAATCATTTATTTCTAGTCTTTGCATTGGCATACCCTTTTTCAATAATATCTCAGAAATATATGACGATTTTATAAAATATGTTTTTCTTTATTTTTATTTTTGTATATTTAATCCCAATATTTTCATGAGTATTCGTTTTTTATTTTAACACGTAATTATTCTGCTATTATTGTCGTATTTGAATTAATTTTGCCAAAGGAATATGATTTTTATCAGCTTTATGCATTTTTTTTTTTTTACTACATTTGGTTTTGAATCTGTACGTAATTTTTTTTTTTTTATAAAATCAACGTATTTCTGTCTTTTATAATTCCATGTAGTTTACCGTGTTCCTGCAGACCCTAAAATAATTTTCCATGTTATCTTTAGTATAGCATGGTGAATGCACCAATACTGTATTCCCCATAGTATGGCAGGTTCAATGCAAGTAGCGTCTTCCCTGTATTATAGAATAGTATTTCCCTGTATTATAAATGGTATTGTATTTCAGAATGGTTTAAATTTATCCCATATTAGCATTGAGAGAATATTGAAATTTTGTAATAAACCAATACAATCAAAAGTTCAACCTAAAAATTTGGTTTGAACTTCAAACTAAACAAGTACCAAAAAAATAAGTAATTTAAGCACAGTCTACAATTTAGAAATCTGGGGCAAAACTTTATCCAATAACCTATAAAGGCTACTGTTTGAATTCAAGGAAACTTTTAAAAATAAAAGACTTAATAACATAGATTTTCAATTTGCGACCGGATCAATATCAGATAAATTTACATTGCTCTACTATCCCTTCATTTTCAATTTGTTGAGTTAAAAAAGCCAATTTACCGAGGAGTACACGAAGTGATGAAGAAATTCTATAAACCGTGTCATCAATATTGACTTTCCGGTACAGTAGTCCAACAGTAGTACAGTAGTAATATGCGCTCTTCTTTTCTTTTAAGGTTGCTCCACAGCCAGCAGGATTTTCTTGCACAAAGAAAACTACCCTGCACGAAAATACTCAGGGGCATGATATCAGTTATATTTAATTGGGACAAAAAGAGGTAATTTTGTTCGTGCTATTTCGATTTGTGTTCTTGTTTAACAACAGGGATTATAGCGTGAAACACATCAAGGTAAAAGTGAAACGTGATTGTTAGAAAGATGGAATCAATTGATTTTAAAGACTAGAGATTGGAAATTCAATTTTCCTGGGGTGTTTTATGATATACAAAATTCATATTCTGTGTTTTTAATGATGTGTTAACAATGTGCTATGTAAAAATATATTATAAATGTTGCATTTTCAATCGATATGCCTACTACTATGTTTTTTATGAAAATTAAGACCTAAAAAATAAATAATACTGCGTTTATAAAATTTTTAATAATTGAAATTTTGCAAGAAATTAAAAAAAAAAATATTAATCAAATAGTATTTCATGCAAGAAACTTTTAATGCAAATATTTTATGCAAAAATTTAAAAATAAAAAAACATATTATATGTAGAAATTACACCCAAATGAAAGTATAGAATAAAGGAGTAAATAAAAAAAAAAAAAAATAAAAAATAATCGTGAAATATATGAAATTTAATAGTTACACAATTGCGACGGCAATATTTCATGTTCGAAATGGTGGTGTTTATTAACGCAGTTGGCATGAAAATCCATTTCTATATCAAGTCGGTAAGTTAGGGTCGGATAAGCGTTTAGGTAATAGTTTTGTATTACTAATAACTTACTAATTATTAATTAGTATTACTACTTTGAAATGATTTGCTTTGGTGTAAAGTAACCAGGTTAACGTGTTGAAGTCTTTTTTAAAGAAAATTTTGAATTAGATTTATGTGCTTATTTTACGTTTACGCGCTTTTTTACATGCTGCATACTTACATGTGAATTACGTGATACTGTAAAAATTAAATTCACAAGCAAATTCTCAATATCGTGTCGGCCCTCCTTTCGCCCGGCGAAGTGCAGCAACTCGACGTGGCATGGACTCAACAAGTCGTTGGAAGTCTTCTGCAAGAATATTGAGCCATGCTGTCTCGATAGACGTCCATAATTGTGAAAGCGTTGATGGTGCAGGATTTTGGGCACGAACAGACCTCTCGATGATGTCCCATAAATGCTCGATGGGATTCATGTCGGGCGATCTAGGTGGCCAGATCATTCGTTGGAATTGTCCAGAATGTTCTTCAAACCAATCGCGAACAGTTGTGGCCGGTGACATGGCGCATTGTCATCCATAAAAATCCCATCGTTGTTTGGGTACATGAAGTCCATGAATGGCTGCAAGTGATCTCAAGTAGCTGAACATAAGCATTTCCAGTCAATGTTCGGTCCAGTCGCACCAGAGGACCAAGTCCATGCCATGAAAAACAGCCCACACCATTACGGAGCCACCACCAGCTTGAACAGTGCCTTGCTGACGGTTTGGGTCCATGGCTTCGTGGGGTCTGCGCCACACTCGAACCCTACCATCAGCTCTTACCCAACTGAAATCGTGACTCATCGGACCAGGCCACGGTTTTCCATTCATCTAGGGACCAACCGATATGCTCACGTGCCCACGAAGTCGCTGCAAGCGATGTCGTTCTGTCAGTAAAGGCACTCGAGTCGGTCTTCTGCTGGAATAGCCCAAGAAAGCCAAATTTCTCCGCACAGTTCTAACAGACAAGTCCCTTGTACGTCCCCCATTGATTTCTGCGGTTATTTGACGCAGTGTTGCTTGTCTGTTAGAATTTACGACTCTTTGCAGACGTCGCCGGTCTCGGTCGTTAAGTGCAGGCGGTCGACCACTGCGCTGTCCATGGTGGGATGTTATGCCTGAAATTTCATACTCTCGGCACACTCTTGACACAGTGGATCTGGGAATGTTGAATTCCCTAACGATTTCGAAATGGCATGACCCATGCGTCTAGCTCAACTAACATTCCGCGTTCAAAGTCTGTTAATTCCCGTCGTGCGGTCATCATCACGTCAAACCTCTTCACATGAATAACTTGAGCAGAAATGAAAGCTCTGCGAAAGCACTGCGCATAGTGCCTAGTCTCACCATTGCCGCATATCATTCATACTAATTTCCCGAATTCTTCGCGATTTCTGATGGAAAGGGAAATTCAAATGCAACTTTTCTGGTCATACGCTGGAACTTCTTGAATCATACGCAAATTTCTTAGTACCGGAATTCATGTCTGAAACCGCCCTAACAACTGGGGGCGTCACGCTCGCAAATGAAAATTCGGGCTCTTGAATTATGCATGGAGCCCTTCTAACTTTAGACAATTATTCAGCTCCGAGAAACATTTTAGGGCATTCCTATAAGTGCCCGGGCTTCAAACCCATTAACTGAACTCTGAGACCGAATATTCGATATTGAGAGATTGGATTCGCTGGTGAAATGGCACAGTTGAACTCCAGCTCCACCAATATCCGGATATCGGCAAGTTCTGTAGTTCACTTGAATGAAAATTAACAGGTTGTCTGCAAAATACTTACAATCATCATGAATAAGATAATTTTTAACTATCTGCTAATATCTGTTGGAGTGCAATTACTAAAAATTGACTAAGTAATACATATTGGCTAAAAAATAACAACAGAGCTTTATGATATATTGTAAATATTTCCTACTGTGTACTGATGCAAAAATGAGGACCTGATGGTCGAATTTAATGCTATGACTCTCTGTACCACCGGTTTGGACCAAGTGTTTAGATGTTAAGGGAGATTACGTAGAAAAAATAAAACGATTTTTTAACTGAAAGTCGCAATCTTTCATTGGCTGGCCAAGAAATTTTCACCTTACCCTCATTATGCTACATGTATTAAAAGACAGTGTGTAAAATCACTGTCAAAATATATATTTTAATGAATAAGGCAAAAGGCACCTAAATAAATTTTTAAAACCACCATAACTTTGAAAACTTTAAAATTCGCAAATAACATAATACATAGTTTAGAAACGGTGTCAAAAGTTGGCCAGAACAAAAACATTTTGTTCAAAGTTGTAACAACGCGTGATGTTTTTTTTTTTTTTTTAAATATTGATTAATTTGACGTAGAATACCCTATAATTGGATATTTGTGATAACGATTCTATTTTCTAGCATCCATTCAACTAGAAGAAATTCAACTCGTAAACTTACTCTACTATAACGATACGGAATGAGAGATTTAAATTAGCATGCCACATTTATAATAATTTTTCATGGAAATTTCAGCATTGCATTAGAATAAAAAAAAAAAATTAATTAAATTATTTACTTTTCTAATATTTTCTGTTAAATTCTACAGAAAAAAAAAAGAAGATTAATAAGATATGCTGTTGTTGTTGGAATAATCTTCCAGTGTCCGGCAGCGCGGAAAGCACACCCCATGGTACTCGTCTCAAGGATGGAGGAAAGGGAGGGAGGGGTCATCTTCTGTTGTCTTGGAGCACCCTTAAGTAGAAGTCTGACTTGACTCCAAGTTGCCTGAAAAAAAGATTGGCAGTGCTCTTCCGAGAGGACCTTTAGAAATAACTAGCCCGGATTTGCGTATCGTATAGGAGAGGAGCCAGCAAACTCCCATTAGGCACTCTGCCTAACAAGACAAGATACTGAACATCACAAACGCAATCGAGTGTCTTCGTTTTGAAACAGTGTCAACAACAAAGCAGTCCGCAGATTGAATCTCAGCTCTAATGCTCACCAGCAGCGCACGTTACTATTAGACCTCAAGTCGGGCATTTAATAAAATATACATTGTTTAATAGGTTGATAAATATCCCAGATTTTTATATTATGAGAAAAATTAAATTTTATTGCGTCCGTTTTTCTTATAAAATCATGCTTTTCATTTAAAAAATAATAAGACAGTATTTATTGTTTTCTAATGTGCATAAAAATACTTTATTAGACAACCTCCAACAAAAACACAACACGCTCACGACACGCAAAAAATAGTTTTAAATTGGAATGTCAGTATTGTAAAATATATTTATAAAGTTTCGTGACGAATATACCAGTTTCTTCACGTTTATTTAGGAAACGGTAGTGCATCATTTGGAAGTCTTTCAAGAGAACTAATCCACACTCATGTTATACATTCGTCATGCCCTACTTGTGGCTCAATGGCCACTGGCTAGTCTTAGGCGGAGGTTCAATTCCCTGTCATGCTGTAGAAACTGTTTCAAAAACCAGGAGCCTCGAGAGCGTCTGTGATGCTCAGCAGCTTGCCTTTTCAGTCAGACCACCTGGCGGGAGTTTTCCGCGTTTCTTACATACGATACGCACATACGGGGTTAATTCCCTCTCAGTACTCCCGGAAGGCACCGTCCTCCATCTTCAGCATCATAAAGCCAAGTCAGACTTCCACCTACGGGTACTCCATCACAGTAGAAACTGCCCCCTATTTTTTTCCATGAGAACACACAGGTTCTTGGACTTGGTCTAGATCTTGCTGTCTATCATGAAGGATAGAAAAAAAAACATTAGTCATATGTGTAAAACAATACACACAATTACCTGTACTGTATTTGTGTGCTACTTGTTAATTTATAAATTATCTCAATCTTAAATTATTAAATACTTTTAAAATTAATAACACGATTTTAACTATTATAATTTTTTTTGTTAATTCTGTTCTTTGTATAATACATAAATGAAATAACTTGATATTTCTTACTTGAACTAAAAAAAACTTGAATATTTTACTTGAAATTTTTATATAAAGTTAAAATTGTATTACGAGTCTTTTATATCTATGTGAAATTTGTGTGTAATAGTTATTTTTCAATTTGCAATGGATTTAATGCAATAACGAGATTTAATATTAGACATTCCTAGTTATTTTAATGCGTCTAAATGTTGTTTGGCATTTATTTTTCAACTGGATGTATCAAACAAAATAAACATCTTTACATTAACTAGTCTTTAACAGAAATTATCCAAGAGAATTAAAGAAGCCCCAAACTCAACAAAATATCACTCAAATTCTTAATGATGCTGGCGATTCAAATGATGATCCACCACAGAATTATCTTTGCGCCACTTACTTCATCGCTAAATTATTAAAACTACTCCCAACCCCCATACTTTACCAATTTAAATTCCTTCATTCTTAAAACTCCATTCATTTCCCCTTTGACAGTCCCTTTCCGGCAACCATTAATCTTAGAAGAGTTCCCCAATACTTAGTAATTCAATTCCTAACACAATTGAATATTAAGTTTTTAAGAGATAGATTCTCTGTCTCTGTCTCCAGGATCTATCTGCGTGGCGCTCTGTGCATTTCCCTAACGAAGTCAATTCACTTCACTTTCCTTTGTATATTTGCGCGCACAGCAGAGCCTCCCCTGTATGGAAAATTAGATAAGAGTTCTAGTGAAAAATCTAATTTCCGTCTGGAGGCGCTAGTTGTAATGAATTGCTTCTGCTTTGCCAAACGTCAAATCAGAAATTACCTTTCAAAAAGGAGGCAGCGAAAGTAGTATCACTTGGGGAAAGGGGAAAATTATGTCTTCGATTATACAAAGGAGGAAATAATTTATTTTTACCCAGGAAAATGAAAGCATTTGCCGATAATGATGGAACAATATTTATTGAATACATCGTGAGGTAAGAGTATTGGTTCGTTAAATCATTACACCACTTCTTTAATGAGAGGTTCATAATTTTTTATTCGATCCTTGGAAATATCTATGTTAAGGTTATTCATATCAGTTAATGTACTTTTCATTTTTAACTTTTAATTCATGTGTTACATAAAATACTTTATTTTTACAGTTAAACCAGATTAAAAATAATGAATTATTTTCTGAAATATAAATTTGAAAATTAAATGTTTATTTGAGTTAAATACTTGAGTCTAATATTTGAGTTTATACTGAAAGAAAACGCTTTCTATCAGTATATTAGTTTCTAATTAGCATAACATCAGAAAGACTGACCATAGAGCAAGAAAACCAAACCTATTCATCCTACAGGAAGATAAAGCACGATCACACAAAGCTCGTTTTGTAAATAACTAACTTCATGATTTGTATAACTCTTAACTAATTTAGTATAATATCCAAGTATAATTAATAACTTCTGAAGCCCTATTTGATTAATAGTTTTTCCAAATTTCACAAAATTTCAATTATTAAAAATTTTTTACACGCATTAATTTTTATTTATTAATAATTAAAAAAAACATAGAAGCTTACACTTCCATTGAAAATGCAGAATTTATAATATATTTTACATAAGAAACATTTTCATAACACATCATTAAACACGTGAAATTTGAATTTTAGATACCATAAAACACCTCAGGAAATTGAATTTTCAATTCCTTATTTAAAAAATCAATTGATTTCCTCTTCTTAACAATCACGTTTCAATTTTACTCCATGCGTTTCACGCTATAATGCCTGTTGTTAAATAAGAGCACAAATCGGAATGGCTCGAACAAAATTACCTCTTTTTCCCAGTGAAATATATTTGATATCATGCCCCTGAGTATTTTTGTGCAGGGTAATTTTCTTTGCGCAAGAAAATTCCTGCTGGTTGTGGAGCAACCTTAAAAGAAAAGAAGAGCGCATATCACTGCACCGTGTGCTGGACTATTGAACCGGAAAGTCAATATTGGAACTCCTTGATGACACGGTTTATAGAATTTCTTCATCACTTCGTGTACTCCCTCAGAAAATTGGCTTTTTAACTCAACAGAATTTGAAATGAAGGGATATAATAGTTAATGTAAATTTATCCAGATATCGATTCGGTCGCATTTTGAAAATCACTGTTATTAATCCTTGTTTTTTTTAAAGTTTTATTGAATTCATACAGTAGCCTTTATAGGTTATTGGAGAAAAGTTTTCCCACTGATTTCTAAATTGTAGACTGTGCTTAAAATAACTTATTTTTTGGTACTTATTTAATTTGATGTTCAAACAAAATTTTTAGTTTGAACTTTTGGTTATATTGGTTTATCGCACAATTTCAATATTGGTTTTTACGTCTTTTTTCGTCTTTATATTTCACAATGGTAAAAAATTCAAACCATTGTGAAATGCTTTCAACACACAGGAATATATCTTATGATCAGGTATATAAATATATAAAGCATATATACGCCATGAATTTAAATACTAATTCAAAAAGTGTTTTAATAAAAAAAGGGATCAATATTTTCATTCTATACAAGTAAACTTCAGTGAATTGGTTACATTGAGAATATTTTTAATTTAACCACAAGTGCTTTTTATTGTTTAATTACTGACTTGATTTCAACGTGGAACTATAAGAAAGTGCAATTTATACTAACAGGTGGATTGTGGGAAAAAAATACACTTATATACATTATTTGTAAAAATGGGGGAATTTGATGTTAATTGCACTAGCATTTCGCATCTATATAGAATACGCTTTAGAAAGTATTTTCAGTTTTTTTTCTTCCATGAGACACACAATTAAAGCACATTAAATTTTGAAGTGATGTATTAACGCTTCATATTTAACTATCCAGGATTAATTCCTGGTATATTTCAGAGAAAACGGTATTCTACATAAAAACTGGTATACTAAATGGAACATGGTATTCCACATTACACCTGTTATACTAAAAGGGACACGATATTCTACATTGAATCTGTTATACTACTGGGAACACGGTAAATTACATTATGGACTACGGAGAATACGCTATACTACATGCAAATTGTAAAGACAGAAAAACTTTGATTTTATATAAAAAAGGCATACTGATACAAAACCATTTATAGTAATAAAAATGAATGAAAAAATACTATTTCTCTGACAAAAGTGATTCAAATATGGCAATTATTTCAAAATCATTAGGTGTTAAAATAAAAAACAAAACAAATTCTAATGTAAATGTAATTATTGTTATTTATATATGCAAAGTACATCATAGTACAAAATCTATTGAGACAAGCATCATGTCAAGAAAAGCAATATTTACATGTCAGTTGCATGATATTTCTGTGGTCTGTCATGCAGGAAGAAAAAAAAATTAAACACAGAAAAAAAATAACAGTAAAATAATTTCAAAATTAAAAAAAATTTAAAACCTTAAATAAAATAAATATTGTAAACTAATTACAAATATTTTTCACAAAACCAAATGCTAAAATCGGAAATACTTAGAGGTTTTAGAAAAAAAAGGCCATACAAAGACATGAATCACTAGACGTATTGAGTGCCTAGTCTCACCATTGCCGCATATCATTCATACTAATTTCCCAAATTCATCGCGATTGCTGATGGAAAGGGAAATTCAAACGGAACTTCTTGGGTCATACGCAAATTCTCTAGTAGCGAATTCATGTCTGAAACCGCACAACAACTCGGGCGTCACGATCACAGAAACTCACCACCCAATATTTAAATCAGATTCTAACGGTTAATCCACAAATGAAAATTCGGGCTTGTGAATTCTGCATGGAGTCCTTCTAACTTCAGACAATTATTCAGCTCCGAGAAACATTTTGTGGCATTCCGATAAGTGCCGGGCTTCAAACCCATTAACTTAACTCTGGAGACCGGAGATTCAATATTAAGAGATTGGATTCGCTGCAAAATGGCACAGTTGAACTCCAGCCCCACCGATATCGGATATCGGCGAGTTCGCAGTTCACTTGCATCAAAATTAACACGCTGTCTGCAACATGTTTACAATCGTCTTGATTAAAATTATTTTCAACTGCCTGATAATATATGTTAGAGTGAAGTAATTGAAAGTATCTGCATGTTGGTCAATGATATTTTTAAAAATGGAGCTTAAAATATATTATGAATATTTTAAAGAGTTAAGTAAAAATATGGGCATGATGTCCGAATGACTAGTGCTCTAGTGCTATACTACATGCAAATATGCGGGGCCAAGTTCGAGTTCTGGCGGTGCCATGGATGTTTGTGGTGGTTCGAAACCCTCTTTAAACCGTAAGTCCTTGTCTAATATGACTCTGGGTGTTCGGCTGCCAACCCTAAACCATCAATCTAATACATCTCTTATCTTGAAACCTGCCAGTAAGCAGATGGCCTTGGCCCATCATAAAGCTGTTTCGTCATTGAAGAAGAAGTAAAAATGTGTATAGTTCCCGTTTCTGAAAAATAATTTTTTTAATTTCATTTTACGAAAATGACATCTACTTGTTTAAATACTTGGTTCCAAGTCTAATCAACTATAGATGTACAAATATATTAAGATACCCAAGTATGAATAAAACTGATATAAAGATACAAATGTATTTTAAACCCCTGATTGTCTAGTTTGTAATACTAGGGACTCTATTTGGCTATGGATAATCTTAGGTCCCCAACATTATTGTGTATCCATTTTGCAAATAATTTGGTCCTCCTAATTTCTCATTTCGTTTGTAAGTGTTTAATAAATTAGAAAAATATGAACATTGATGAATATCAAAGGAGATTTGAGTTTCCACTGATTTATAAGTAACTGTTATTTTTTTTTTAATTCATATCTCCAGCTGGTTTCAGTGCATGATCAAATGGCATCACCCGCAGAAAATAAATCCGCTTGTTGCAGGGATGATATATCAATGCTTTTAGAATTTAGAAGCAATCCTTAGTGTTTGTTACAGCAAACGTGAACGCTTCCCTTGGCACTATAATTGCTAGGTGGGTGTATTCCGGTTTTTCCAATATGATTCCAAGTATTCGCGACAGTGTCCAAACAGTAAGGGTTCTGAAACAGAGGTTCGTGGAGAATTATTTTATTCACTATAATCTGTTCTATTTTAAGGGTAAAATATTGTTTTTGTACAGTCTGCGTTCGCATAGAACGAACATATAGAGGCTTATTCACGTCACAGGGGATTATTCAGTAGACTACTTACGTTTAACAGATGTTTATAATTATTTTTCTTTCATTGTAAGCTTAATCATCATCCTATCTATGGGCAGAGAATTTTTCATAACAGGTATATAAAAGACCATTGTTATAGGATTGTAAAATGAAGGAATACTCTTATATTGTATTGCATTCATATATTATGATATGGAATATGTGGTTCAAGTTGTATCAAAGGTTTAAAAAAGCTCTACCAGAAATAATTAAGAATCTCACTCAAAAATAATTAAGAATTTTGTCTAATTTGTCAGTATTTAGTCTACTGCATACTAACAAAACAATTAGTATTTAGTTACAAATACCTAATTATTACCTTTTATTGCTATTTATCAATTAGTTTAATTTTTATATGGTATCGAGTTATTTTACTATAAAAAGATTACATTAATATTTATATTTTACATGACATTGTCTGAAACATGCACAAAGAATTTTAAATTCAGTGATTAGAGATTTTGACGAGCAAGGTTTATCGCTGATAATTCTATAAAAACTCAACAAAATATAAAAATTAGAACATTTTAATGTTTACACAAAAGCCTAAAAGGTTTTTGTAAAATATTAAAATTTAATGTTACCAATTTCATAAAAAAATTACAATTGAAGATCTATAAATATAAAGCAATAATGTAATAAACATCTCCACATGCTTTATTACAAAATAAGATAAAATACAGTTGCTATATTCTTAAAGAATTACTACAAGCAATTATTCCAGAATATAGAAGCATTTTTTTGATATTTTCAGAATTAATATTAGCAGTTTGCATTGAATTATTTAGTATGTATTCAATACAAAAATGAAATAAGAATGAATTTTACTCAAAATTTTGGATATAAATGTCCAAAATATTTTTGATGTTATTGATATTTTATTTTTCTGTGAAATTTATGAGTAATAGTTTGACATTCCCTGTCTTTTTAATTCGTCTAAATTATGTAAAGTATTTATTTTCCAATTAGTTACATCAAACAAAATAAACATCCTTGCATTAACTAGGCTTTAACAAAAATTATCCAAAATAATTAGAGAATCCACAAACTCCCACACAATATCACTCCAATTCTAAATGATGCTGGCAATTCAAATGATGACCCACCACAGAATTATCTCTGCGCCATTTACTTCATCGCTAAATCATTAAAACTACTCCCAACCCCCATACTTCACCAATTTAAATTCCTTCATTCTTAAAACTCCATTCATTTCCCCTTTGACAGTCCTTTTTCAGCAACCATTAATCTTAGAAGAGTTCCACAACAGTTAGTAATTCAATTCCTAACACAATTGAATATTAAGTTTTTAAGAGATAGATTCTCTCTCTGTCTCTCTCCGTGGCGGTCTGTGCATCTCCCTAACGAAGACAATTCACTTCACTTTGCTTTGTATATTTGCGCGCACAGCCGAGCCTCCTCTGAATGGAAAATTAGATAAGCGTTCTAGTGAAAAATGTAATTTCCGTCTAGAGGCGCTAGTTGTAATGAATTGCTCCTGCGTTTCCAAACGTCAAATCAGAAATTACCTTTCAAAAATGAGACAGCGAAAGTATTATCACTTGGGGGAAAGGGGAAAATTATGTCTTCGATTATATAAAGGAGGAAATAATTTATTTTTGCCCAGGAAAATGAAAACATTTGCCGATAATGATCGAACAATATTTATTGAATACATCATGAGGGTAGCGTATTGGTTCGTTAAATCATTACACCACTTCTTTAATGTGATGTTCTTTATTTTGTTTTTTATTTGATCCTAGGAAATATGTATGTTAAAGCTGATTCGTGTCAGTTAATGTACCTTTCATTTTTAACTTTTAATTTATGTATTACATAAAGTTTTTAATTTTTAAGATTAAAACAGATTAAAAATAATGAAGGAATATCTAAAACATAAATTTGGAAATTAATTATTTGAGTTTTCCATTTTAAATTAAGACAATGCTTTCTATTGTAGCCCAAATAATAAAATGATAATTCATTATATATATTATATATATATATATATCTATATATACTTTAAATTTACACTTCTATGTGGAATTAAGGGGTTAAAATTTTCTATTTATAGGCAATTTACTTATGATTTCAATTTTCGCGCTATCGTGACTAATTTACATAAAAGCAATATATTTCAAATTTGAAGATATATAATACTTGAATATCAAAATATTTCATATAATATTTCAATATTTTATTTAATATTTCAATATCAAAATATTCAATATTATATATCAATATTTCATATAATATTTCAATTTCAAATTTTGAAGATTATATAATATTTTGGATTAATAATATATATTTCCAGATTGATCAGGCAAAGCAATGTTTTTTTGTGAGTGCATAAAGAAAACCTCCAAAACACTGTGAAAGTATAGCTTGTATTCCCTTGGTGATGGTCTGATTTTTTTTAATAACATTAGTTCTATTCATTTTTACCACGACCACCTCTACTCACTAACAGGGAAAAAATAAGAAGTGCTTTTGTCTGCACCACGTTTCGGTGACGGATGAGATAAACATGTAAAACACACCTTACAGTTAGTGTAAGATGCATTTACAAGCAATTTCTTCGTTCCTAAAAGGAGTAACTGCAATGAAAGCCTCCAAACGGATTTGAATTTTACTTCTACACTTGAACTGCACATGTTTCAGCTGTGTCAATATTTTGCTTGACAGAATAGTATTTTGTTTTAAAAAGAGTCAATGTTAATTTAAAAGAATTATATTAAAAGATACACCTATTGAGTTACAATTTATAAAAAGAAACCTCCATGTTAATTTACCTAGAACCATTAAAACAGGTGAATTAACACATACAAATTAAAGTTTCAAACATAGAATGAAACACAGGCTTGACTTTGTGAGAAGGATAGAACATCATAAAAGAAATCGCATAAAAAATATCTTGAAATTTCGTAAGGAATTTTATAGTGTTTGCAACATATTTAAAGTAAGATTATACGTTTAATAGGAACTGCATAAAAAAAAAAAATCTCACATAGAAAATATGTAAATCAAAACCTCACGATGTGGCACTATCATGCTTCTAATAACATTCGTGGTGGTGACAGGTCTACCATCTACTGGAATTTAATTAATTTGCATGTAATTTTGACATCCATCTGAGTTTATCTGAAACCACATTTTTTATTAATTTTTATTCACAATATACATTTGATAGAAATTTTTTTTTACACACTGCACAAAAATAATCTGCCACAAAAAAGTGAGATAAGAGTTCCAGGGAGTACGAAAGGTACAAAGATCCGTAAACGAACTGACTTTTTAAATTGATTTTGTAAATATTTGTTATATATTTTTTTTTTGGAGTTATGCGTTGCAGATGTGAAATGCTGTCTTAGGAAATTTTAATAAATATGACAGCTAAAAGTTCCGTTATTATTTTTAAAAAAAATTCAGTTTCGAAAATGAAACAACACTGAATCAGGATCACATGCATGCTCGGCCATAACTTTTACTGTTTTGATGTAGAAATGGGTTTTCATACCAATTGTATTAATAAACGATATCATTTGGAATATGAAATAATGACGTCGTAATCGTGTAACTATTAAATTTCATATTTTTCATGTTGTTGTTTTTGTTTACTTTTTTATGTACTTTCATTTGGCATAATTTTTAAATATAATATAACTTATCTTTTGCATAATTTGTGAAGCACTAAATCATTAATATTTTTGTCTAATTTCGCAAAATTTCAATAATTAAAAATTTCGTAATCACATTATTATTTATTTTGTCTTAATTTTTTAAAAAGCATAGTAGATCATCCACTGAATATAAAATATTTATAATATATTTTGTTAACACATCATCAAACACATATAATTTGAATTTTGTAAATCATAAAACACCTCAGGAAAATTGAATTTCAAATTCCTTGTTTTGAAAATCAATTGATTTCATCTTCTTAACAAATCACGTTTCAATTTTACTCCATGCATTTCACGCTATAATCCCTGTTGTTAAATAAGAACACAAATCTGATATCATGGCCCTGAGTATTTTTGTGCAGGGTAATTTTCTTTGTGCAAGAAAATTGCTGCTGGTTTTGGAGCAACCTTAAAAGAAAAGAAGAGCGCATATTACTGCACCGTGTGCTGGACTATTGAACAGGAAAGTCAATATTGGAACTCCTTGATTACACGGTTTATAGAATTTCTTCATCACTTCGTGTACTCCCTCGGAAAATTGGCTTTTGAAATGAAAGGTTATAATAGTTAATGTAAATTTATCTAGATATCGATTCGGTCGCAATTTGAAAATCAATGTTATTAAGTAATTTTTCAATTTTTCAAATTTCGTTCAATTCGAACAGTAGCCTTTATAGGTTATTGGTAGAAAAGTTTTCCTATTTATTTCTAAATTGAACACTGTGCTTAAAATAATTAATTTTTTTGGTACCTGTTTAGTTTGAAGTTCAAACAAAAATTTTAGTTTTAGCTTTAGATTATATTGGTTTATCACAAAATTTCAATATTGTCTTTTACATGCTAATACGGAAAACTGTAAACCATTGTGAAATACTTTCAACCTACAGAAATCTAATATATCACGACTATATACAGTAATATAAATAATATGTCTACGCCATGAATTTAAACTGTAATCCAGTTTGGGTTATTGATAAAGATTTTCCATACTTTTGCAATACATTTACAAATTTAACAAAATGTTAATAGAAAAAGGGATCGATATTTTCCCTTTAAACAAATAAATACCAGAAAAGTGGTTACATTAAGAATTTGTTCAATTTAACCACAAGTACATTTTATTGTTGAACTCTGGATTTGATTACAAAGTGCAACTAAACTCATGTTTGTGAAAATTGCAACACCATGAAGTACTTACACGAGTGAGCTGAAATTTTCAGGAAATGCAAATTAGCGCATGATATGCAAATGATTACAATTTCAAATACGTAGCGCATGCGTATGCTGAGCGGCGCCCTCTGAACGGCGGATGGATCTGAATAAATAGACGGCTGTAGCGAGGCGTGTATGGTTATCGGTGGTTATCTGCTAGTGGTAAACGTTTGCTCAATCGTTACTTATGCCTCTTCGACGAAAGAGAGCGAGATTTGAACAACTTACAGAGTTTGAACGGGAGAGAATCATCGGCCTTCGTGAAGCTGGATTGTCTTATCGTGCAGTAGCCGCTCGTGTGCAGCGTAACAGCAGCACAGTCATGCGTCTTTGGAAGCAGTGGACGGACGAGTGTCGGACAACTCGGAAATCCGGGAGTGAACGACGTCAGCTCGCGATGATAGACACCTGGTCCGCATGGCGCTGACGGACCGTACAGCTTCCTCTAGACAATTGACAGCACAGTGGTCAATAGCTACAGGTGTTTCATTGTGTGCTTCATCAATTCGTAGACATCTGCTGCAGCGTGGACTGCGCGCAAAGACTCCTTTATACAGAATCCCTCTCACGCTAAACCATCACCGCCTGCGGCTACAATTGGGCCACTCAGCATAGAGACTGGCGTGCTGATTGGCAGCATGTCGTGTTTTCTGACGAATCCGGCTTTAATTTGTGTTACCATGGTGTCCGCATTCGTGTCAGACGCTATGCCGGTGAACGCCACCTTCCGGAGTGCATTATCGAACGCCACAGTGGACGAACACCCGGAGTTACGGTCTGGGGTGCCATAGCATATCATGGACGTACTCAATTTCTAAGAATTGTTTGCAGTCTGAACAGAAACCGGTACATCAGTGAAGTTCTACAGCCCCAAGCTGTTCCCTTCCTTCAAAGCTTGCCAGGCGCTGTATTTCAAAAAGGTAATGCCCGCCCTCATACCGCTAGTACTGTTCAACCTTCTTTGCAACACGGCAGGCACAGAGCTTCTTCCTTGGCCTGCGTTTTCCCCGGATATGTCGCCGATTGAACATGTGTGGGATTTCATTGATCGGCGTCTCGCTCGTGATCCTCGTCCTGTTGCTTCTGCAGACAAACTTTGGTTGCGCATACAAACAATATGGAATGCTCTTCCTCAGTCAGACATTCAAAATTTGTTTAAATCCATGCCGTGTAGCAGTCTATCCCTCCGCCGTGTAGCAGCACTTATTGCGGCGCGTAGTGTCTACACAAAATACTGATTCCGATCTCTTGTTATTGTTTGTTTGCTTTGAACATTTAATCATTTATTTGTACCACTACCACTCAACTATGTTTTAAATTTCATTCAATTATGACGATTCCTTCATGGTGTTGCAATTTTCCCAAACATGAGTTTAAAAGAAAGTGCAATTTTCATTGATCGAGGAATTCAATATTATATATATATATATATATTGAAATGGGTCAATTTGATGTTAATTGCGATATCATTTCGTATCGTTTTAGAATACGCCTTAGAAAGTTTTTTCGATATTTTTTCCCACTGTAAGGCACACAAATACAGCACAAATTTGGAAGTGATATATTACCCCTTAATGTTTAAGCATTCAGAATTAATTCGGGGTATACCACATAAAATATTACAGGGACATGGTATTCTACAATAAGCATGTTATATATACACTAAAGGGATCAAAATCTTCTACATGAAACCTGGTATACCACAAGAAACACGGTATTGTACATCGACCCTGGTGTAAAACGGCGAACACTATAAATTATATTATGGACTAAATATACTACGTTATATTACCTGACAATTGTAAAGACAGAAATACGTCGATTTCAAAAAAGTTGGAATACTGGTTCAAAACTGTTTGTATTAAAAAAAGAATGATGCTGAAAAAAAGTCCTATTCCACAAAATGAATTCAAATACGGCAATTATTTCAAAATAATCATATGTCAAAATAAAAAACAAATTGTAACGTAAATAATGCTATTTAAATATAGAATAATGAAAATAAAGAAAATAATATTTTATAAAAGCATCATATATATCTATGATATTATTGTATGGCTTTGCACAGTCTAGAGATAAATAACCGCACCATAGTATGAAATATTTTAAGACAGACTCACGCTAAATAAAGCAATATGTATACACTAAAGTGACAAAAGTCATGGGATAGCAATATGCAAATTTTCAGATGACAGTAGCATCGCGTAGAACAGGTATAAATGCGCAGTGCTTTCGCAGAGCTTTCATTTCTGTTCAAGTTATTCATGTGAAGAGGTTTTGACGTGGTGATGACCGCACGACGGGAATTAACAGACTTTGAACGCGGAATGTTAGTTGGAGCTAGACGCATGGGTCATGCCATTTCGGAAATCGTTAGGGAATTCAACATTCCCAGATCCACTGTGTCAAGAGTGTGCCGAGAGTATGAAATTTCAGGCATAACATCCCACCATGGACAGCGCAGTGGTCGACCGCCTGCACTTAACGACCGAGACCGGCGACGTCTGCAAAGAGTCGTAAATTCTAACAGACACGCAACACTGCGTCAAATAACCGCAGAAATCAATGTGGGACGTACAAGGGACTTGTCTGTTAGAACTGTGCGGAGAAATTTGGCTTTCTTGGGCTATTCCAGCAGAAGACCGACTCAAGTGCCTCTACTGACAGAACGACATCGCTTGCAGCGACTCTCGTGGGCACGTGAGCATATCGGTTTGTCCCTAGATGAATGGAAAACCGTGGCCTGGTCCGATGAGTCACGATTTCAGTTGGTAAGAGCTGATGGTAGGGTTCGAGTGTGTCGCAGACCCCACGAAGCCATGGACCCAAACTGTCAGCAAGGCACTGTTCAAGCTGGTGGTGGCTCCGTAATGGTTTTTTTTTTCATGACATGGACTTGGTCCTCTGGTGCGACTGGACCGAACATTGACTGGAAATGCTTATGTTCAGCTACTTGGAGATCACTTGCAGCCATTCATGGACTTCATGTACCCAAACAACGATAGGATTTTTATGGATGACAATGCGCCATGTCACCGGGCCACAACTGTTCGCGATTGGTTTGAAAAACATTCTGGACAATTCCAACGAATGATCTGGCCACCTAGATCGCCCGACATGAATCCCATCGAGCATTTATGGGACATGATCGAGAGGTCTGTTCGTGCCCAAAATCCTGCACCATCAACGCTTTCACAATTATGGACGTCTATCGAGACAGCATGGCTCAATATTCCTGCAGAAGACTTCCAACGACTTGTTGAGTCCATGCCACGTCGAGTTGCTGCACTTCGTCGGGCGAAAGGAGGGCCGACACGATATTAAGAGGTATCCCATGACTTTTGTCACTTCAGTGTGTATATATATATATATATATATATATTATTTTATTATTTGCTCTACGATAGAAAGCACTGTTAGAATTTAAAGTATTTAACTCAAATAAATACTTGATTTTCAAATTTATATTTCAGCAAATAATTCAGTATTTTTAAAATATAAATTCGAAAATCTTGTTTTAATCGTAAAAATAAAATATATTTAAGTAATACATAAATATTAAAAGTTAAAAATGAAAAGTACATTAACTGATATGTATACGCTTTAACAAAGCTATTTCCCAGGATCAAATAATAAAAAAAAAAGATGAAACTCACATTAAAGAAGTGGTGTAATGATTTAACGAACCAACACGCTTCCCTCATGATGTATTCAATAAATATTGTTCCATCATGATCGGCAAATGTTTTCATTTTCCTGGGGAAAAATAAATTATTTCCTCCTTTGTATAATCGAAGACATAATTTTCCCCAAGTGATACGATTCCCTCTACTTTCGCTGCCTCCTTTTTGAAAGGTAATTTCTGATTTGACGTTTGGCAACGCAGAAGCAATTCATTACAACTAGCGCCTATAGTCGGAAATTAGATTTTTCACTAGAACTCTTATCTAATTTTCCATTCAGAGGAGGCTCAGCTGTGCGCGAAAATATACAAAGCAAAGTGAAGTGAATTGCCTTTTTAGGGAGATGCACACAGAGATCCTGGAGACAGAGAATCTATCTCTTAAAAACTTAATATTCAATTGTGTTAGGAATTGAATTACTAAGTGTTGTGGAACTCTTCTAAGATTAATGGTTGCTGAAAAAGGACTGCCAAAGGGAAAATGAATGGAGTTTTAAGAATGAAGGAATTTAAATTGGTAAAGTAAGGGGGTTGGGAGTAGTTTTAATGATTTAGCGATGAAGTAAATGGTGCAGAGATAATTCTGTGGTGGATCATCATTTGAATCGCCAGTATCATTAAGAATTTGCATGATATTTCGTAGGAATTTGAGTCTTCTCTAATACGTTAGGATAATTTTTGTTAAAGACTGGGTAATGCAAACGACGTTTATTTTGTTTAATAGATTCAATTGAAAATAAAATACTATACATAATATAGACTCATTAAAGAAGACTGGGAGTTTCTAATACTAAATCTAATTGTTCTTGTAATCCAAAATAAATTGAAAAAATAACGATTACACAAAACTTTCACTTAAAAGTTAAATAACAAAATTAAATTTCAACTTTATGTCGAAAATATCAAGTAATCTGATTTTCAAATATTTAATTATTAGATTTAAAAATTATTATTATACAGATTTCCTGAAGATGTTTATAATGTTCCATAGATTAAATTTTTGGTGGTATGTTTTTTTGTCAATTTTTCTGCCCGGTGATCACAGTCACCAATTTAGAAAAAAAAAGTGAAAAGCTTGTAGAATAGTCTAGACAACTTGAAAACAAGGTATTCACTTGAAATTCCCCGACATAAGGTGCTGAAGCTCTCGGAAAAGAACGCTTAATAACAACGCATTCCTCTACAAATTTGATTTTGGGGAAGTTTACAAATTCCTTTATACAAGATGTCCAAGTATAAAATTTATGTTTACAAATTCAGGAACATATTAAAGAAAATGATTCCCTTCAGATATTAATTACTTTATCGTTTGATTGAAAAATATTTAGTTCTTTATCCTTCTCGCTTATTATAAATCTTACTATTATTTTATTTCAATAAAAGGATAGAATCAGTTTTTTTTTCTATATTAGAAATGGGGAACTTAGAACTCGGCCATCTAATACTTTTGTATAAAATATTTATAATATATTTTAAAGCTCTATTGTTAACAATATTGTTCTCCAAAATGTATATAACTTCCAGTTATTGCATTCTGACAGATATTAACACACAGTTAAATATAAATTTATTCTAGGCGATTGTAAATATTTTGCAGACAACCTGTTAATTTTGATGCAAGTGAACTACGAACTTGCCGATATCCGATATTGGAGTTCAACTGTGCCATTTTGCAGCGAATCCAATCTCTAAATATTGAATTTCAGGTCTCCAGAGTTCAGTTAATGGGTTTGAAGCCCAGCACTTAGCGGAAAGTCCTAAAATGTGTCTCGGAGCTGAATAATTGTCCAAAGTTAGAAGGACTCCATGCATAATTCACGAGCCCGAATTTTCATTTGTGGATTAACCGTTAGAATCTGATTTTAATATTGGGTGGTGAGTTTCCGTGATCGTGACTACCGAGTTGTTATGCGGTTTCAGACATGAATTCGGTACTAGAGAATTTGCGTATGACCCAAGAAGTTCCGTTTGAATTTCCCTTTCCATCAGCAATCCCGATGAATTTTGGGAAATTAGTATGAATGATATGCGGCAATGGTGAGACTAGGCACTCAATTTTTCTAAATATTCATGTCTTTGTCTGGCCTTTTTGTAAAACATCTAAATATTTCCGATATTGGTATTTAGTTTTAAGAAAATATTTGTAATTATTTTACATTAATATTCATAATAATTATTAATTTCATTTAAGGCTGAATTTTTTTTTTAATTTAGTAATTATTTTACTCTTATTTTTTTTTCTTTTTAATTTTTGTTTCTGCTTTGTTCCTTCATGACAGACCGCAAAAATGTCATACATATACACATTGTTTTACTTGACGTTTGTCTTAACAGAATTCATGCTACGATGCCAATCATTTATTTCTAGTCTTTGCATTGGTATACCCTACAATAATATCTCAGAAATATATGACGATTTTATAAAATATGTTTTTCTTTATTTTTATTTTTGTATATTTAAATTACAATATGTTCATGAGTATTCGTTTTTTATTTTAACACGTGATTATTCTGAAATTATTGTCGTATTTTAATTAATTTTGCCAAAGGAATATGATTTTTATCAGCATTATGCATTTTTTTTTTTACTGCAAATGGTTTTGAATCTGTACGTATTTTTTTTTTTTTTTTTTATTATAAAATCAACGTATTTCTGTCTTTAGAATTTTCATGTAGTATACGATGTTCCTGTAGACCATAAAATAATTTTCCATGTTACATGTAGTATAGCACGGTGAATGCACAATACTGTATTCCCCATAGTATAGCAGGTTCAATGAAGAGTAGCGTCTTCCCTGTATTACAGAATGGTATTTCCCTGTATTATAAATGGTATGGTCTTTCAGAATGGTTTAAATTTATCCATATTAGCATGGAGAGAATATTGAAATTTTGTAATAAACCAATTTAATCTAAAAGTTCAAACTGAAATTTTTTTTGAACTTAAAACTAAATAAGTACCGAAAAATAAGTTATATTAAGCACAGTCTACAATTTAGAAATGAGTGGAAAAACTTTTTTCCAATAATCTATAAACGCTACTGTTTGAATTCAATGAAACTTTCAGAAAAAACAAGACTTAATAACATTGATTTTCAAATTGCGCCCGAATCGATATCTAGATAAATTTACATTAACTATTATATCCCTTCATTTCAAATTCTGTTGAGTTAAGAAGCCAATTTTCCGAGGGAGTACACGAAGTGATGAAGAAACTCTATAAACCGTGTCATCAAGGAGTTCCAATATTGACTTTCCGGTTCAATAATCCAGCACACGGTGTGCGCTCTTCTTTTCTTTTAAGGTTGCTCCACAACCAGCAGGAATTTTCTTGCACAAAGAAAATTACCCTGCACGAAATTTCTCAGGGGCATGATATCAGATATATCTCTTTGAAAAAAAGGAGGTCATTTTGTTCGTGCCTTTCCGATTTGTGCTCTTATTTAACAACAGGGATTATAGCGTGAAATGCATTGGGGTAAAATTGAAAAGTGATTGTTAAGATGAAAGAAATCACGAAGGATTTTAAAAACAAGTAATTGGAAATTCAATTTTTCTGAGCTGTTGTTATGATATATAAAATTCATATCCTGCGTCTTTAAGGATGTGTTAGCAAGGTATATTTCATGTAAAATATATTATGAATGTAACATTTTCAATAGATATGCATTGTTCTATGTTTTTTTTTTTTAATTATGATAAAATAAAAGATAATGTGATTACAACATTTTTAACAATTGAAATTTGTGAAATTAGGGAAGCTAATTGAATTGCTCTTTAAATAATAGCGGAAATTTTAGTTGCCATATTTATTAAAATTTGCCAAGACAGCACAGCACAACTGAAACACATAAAAGGAATATATATATTCCTATATAAGTATAAAATTTATGTGTAATTTAACATACTAATACATAATTATACATATAAATATGTTACATTATATATAATATATAGACTTAATGCAAGATTTATATACATATAATGAATTATCATTTTATTATTTGGGATACGATACAAAAAAATTGCCTTATTCAAAGTATTTAACTCAAACAAATAATTTTCAAATTTAAATTTTAGAAAATAATTCATTAGTTTTAATCTGTTTCAATTTTAAAAATAAAATATTTTATGTAATAAATAAATTAAAAGTTAAAAATGGAAAGTATATTAAACTGATATGAAAAAGCTTTAACATAGATATTTCTCAGGATCAAATAAAAATATGATGAAACCTCACATTAAAGAAGTGGTGTAATGATTTAACGTACAAATACTCTTCCCTCACTATGTATTCAATAAATATTGTTCCATCATTATCGGCAAATGTTTTCATTTTCCGGCCCAATAATAAATTATTTCCTCCTTTGTATAATCGAAGACATAATTTTTCCCAAGTGATACGATTTCCTCTACTTTCGCTGCCTCCTTTTTGAAAGGTAATTTCTGATTTGACGTTTGGCAACGCAGAAGCAATTCATTACAACTAGCGCCTCTAGTCGAAAATTAGATTTTTCACTAGAACTCTTATCTAATTTTACATTCAGGGAAGGCTCGGCTGTGCGCGCAAATATACAAAGCAAAGTGAAGTGAATTGACTTTGTTAGGGAAATGCATAGAGAGATCCTGGAGAAAAAGAGAGAATATATCTCTTAAAAACTTAATATTCAATTGTGTTAGGGACTGAATTACTAAGTGTAGTGGAACTCTTCTAAGATTAATGGTTGCAGGAAAGGGACTGTCAAAGTGGAAATGAATGGAGTTTTAAGAATGAAGGAATTTAAATAGAGTAGTTTTAATGATTTAGCGATGAAGTAAATGGCGCAAAGATAATTCTGTGGTGGATCATCATTTGAATCGTCAGCATCATTAAGAATTTGAGTAATATTTTGATGAGTTTGTGGCTTCTCTAATTCTCTTGGATAATTTCTGTTAAAGACAAGTTAATGTAAAGATGTTTATTTTGTTTGATCCAGTTGAAAAATAAATGCCAAACAACATTTAGACGCATTAAAAATAACTAGGAATGTCTAATATTAAATCTCGCTATTGCATTAAATCCATTGCAAATTGAAAAATAACTATTACACAAAAATTTCACATACATATAAAAGACTCATGATACAATTTCAACTTTATATACAAATTTCAAGTAAAATATTCAAGTTCTTTTTAGTTCAAGTAAGAAATATCAAGTTATTTCATTTATGTATTATACAAAGAACAGAATTCAATGCAAATTGTAATAGCAAAATCGTGTTATTAATTTTAAAAGTATTTAATAATTTAAGATTGAGATACTTATAAATTAATACAGTACACAAATACAGTACAGGTAATTGTATTGTTTTACACATATGACTAATGTTTTTTTTTTCTTATCCTTCATGATAGACAGCAAGATCTAGACCAAGTCCAAGAACCTGTGTGTTCTCATGGAAAAAGGGAAATAGGGAGCAGTTTCTACTGTGATGGAGTACCCGTAGGTGGAAGTCTGACTTGGCTTTGCGATGCTGAAGATGGAGGACGGTGCCTTCCGGGAGTACTGAGAGGGAATTAACCCCGTATGTGCGTATCGTATGTAAGAAACGCGGAAAACTCCCGCCAGGTGGTCTGACTGAAAAGGCAAGCTGCTGAGCATCACAGACGCTCTCGAGGCTCCTGGTTTTTTGAAACAGTTTCTACAGCATGACAGGGAATTGAACCTCCGCTCTAAGACTAGCCAGTGGCCATTGAGCCACAAGTAGGGCATGACGAATGTATAACATGAGTGTGGATTAGTTCTCTTTGAAAGACTTCCAAATGATGCACTACCGTTTCCTAAATAAACGTGAAGAAACTGGTATATTCGTCACGAAACTTTATAAATATATTTTACAATACTGACATTCCAATTTAAAACTATTTTTTATGTGTCGTGAGCGTGTTGTGTTTTTTGTTGGAGGTTGTCTAATAAAGTATTTTTATGCACATTAGAAAACAATAAATACTGTCTTATTATTTTTTTAAATGAAAAGCATGATTTTATAAGAAAAACGGACGCAATAAAATTTAATTTTTCTCATAATATAAAAAATCTGGGATATTTATCAACCTATTAAACAATGTATATTTTATTAAATGCCCGACTTGAGGTCTAATAGTAACGTGCGCTGCTGGTGAGCATTAGAGCTGAGATTCAATCTGCGGACTGCTTTGTTGTTGACACTGTTTCAAAAACGAAGACACTCGATTGCGTTTGTGATGTTCAGTATCTTGTCTTGTTAGGCAGAGTGCCTAATGGGAGTTTGCTGGCTCCTCTCCTATACGATACGCAAATCCGGGTTAGTTATTTCTAAAGGTCCTCTCGGAAGAGCACTGCCAATCTTTTTCAGGCAACTTGGAGTCAAGTCAGACTTCTACTTAAGGGTGCTCCAAGACAACAGAAGATGACCCCCCTCCCTCCCTTTCCCTCCATCCTTGAGACGAGTACTCATGGGGTGTGCTTTCCGCGCTGCCGGACACTGAAGATTATTCAACAACAACAGCATATTTTATTAATCTTCTTTTTTTTTCTGTAGAATTTTAACAGAAAATATTAGAAAAGTAAATAATTTAATTAATTTTTTTTTTATTCTAATGCAATGCTGAAATTTCCCATGAAAATTATTATAAATGTGGCATGCTAATTTAAATCTCTCATTCCGTATCGTTATAGTAGATAAGTTTACGAGTTGAATTTCTTCTAGTTGAAATGATGCTAGAAAATAGAATCGTTATCACAAATATCAATTATAGGGTATTCTACGTCAAATTAATCAATATTTAAAAAAAAAAAACATCACGCGTTGCTTACAACTTTGAACAAAATGTTTTTTGTTCTTACAACTTTTGACACCGTTTTCTAAACTATGTATTATGTTAGTTTGCGAATTCTTAAAGTTTTCAAAGTTATGGTGCTTTAAAAATTTATTTAGGTGCCTTTTTGCCTCATTCATTAAAAAATGTATATATTTTGACAGTGATTTTACACACTGTCTTTTAATACATGTAGCATACGAGGGTAAGGTGAAAATTTCTTGGCCAGCCAATGAAAGATTGCGACTTTCAGTTAAAAAATCGTTTTATTTTTCTACGTAATCTCCCTTAACTTCTAAACACTTGGTCCAAACCGGTGGTACAGAGAGTCATAGCATTAGTCATTCGACCATCAGGTCCCCATTTTTAATTACACAGTAAAAATATTTACAATATATCATAAAGCTCTGTTGTTAATATTTTTAGCCAATATGTATTACTTAGTCAATTTTTAGTAATTGCACTCCAACAGATATTAGCAGATAGTTAAAAATTATCTTATTCATGATGATTGTAAGTATTTTGCAGACAACCTGTTAATTTTCATTCAAGTGAACTACGAACTTGCCGATATCCGATATTGGTGGAGCTGGAGTTCAACTGTGCCATTTCGCAGCGAATCCAATCTCTCAATATCGAATATTCGGTCTCCAGAGTTCAGTTAATGGGTTTGAAGCCCGGCACTTATAGGAATGCCCTAAAATGTTTCTCGGAGCTGAATAATTGTCTAAAGTTAGAAGGGCTCCATGCATAATTCAAGAGCCCGAATTTTCATTTGCGAGCGTGACGCCCCAGTTGTTAGGCGGTTTCAGACATGAATTCGGTACTAGAGAATTTGCGTATGATTCAAGAAGTTCCAGCGTATGACCAGAAAAGTTGCATTTGAATTTCCCTTTCCATCAGAAATCGCGAAGAATTCGGGAAATTAGTATGAATGATATGCGGCAATGGTGAGACTAGGCACTCGATACTTCTAGTTATCCATGACTTTGTATGACTTTTTTTATAAAGCATCTAAATATTTCCGATGTTAGAACTTGGTTTTAAGAAAATGTTTGTAATTATTTTACATTAATATTAACTTAAATAAAAAATCATTTATTTTATTTAAGTATTAAAGGGTTGTGGCAAATTTTTGATATTTTTTTCTTTCTTGCATGACAGACCACAAAAATATCATGTAACTGACATACACTGAAGTGACAAAAGTCATGGGATAGCAATATGCAAATTTTCAGATGGCAGTAGCATCGCGTAGAACAGGTATAAATGCGCAGTGCTTTCGCAGAGCTTTCATTTCTGCTCAAGTTATTCATGTGAAGAGTGCGTCGTGCGTGATGATGACCGCACGACGGGAATTAACAGACTTTGAACGCGGAATGTTAGTTGGAGCTAGACGCATGGGTCATGCCATTTCGGAAATCGTCAGGGAATTCAACATTCCCAGATCCACTGTGTCAAGAGTGTGCCGAGAGTATGAAATTTCAGGCATAACATCCCACCATGGACAGCGCAGTGGTCGACAGCCTGCACTTAACGAACGAGACCGGCGACGTATGCAAGGAGTCATAAATTCTAACAGACAAGCAACACTGCATCAAATAACCGCAGAAATCAATGGGGGACGTACAAGGGACTTGTCTGTTAGAACTGTGCGGAGAAATTTGGCTTTCTTGGGCTATTCCAGCAGAAGACCGACTCGAGTGCCTTTACTGATAGAACGACATCGCTTGCAGCGACTCTCGTGGGCACGTGAGCATATCGGTTGGTCCCTAGATGAATGGAAAACCATGGCCTGGTCCGATGAGTCACGATTTCAGTTGGTAAGAGCTGATGGTAGGGTTCGAGTGTGGCGCAGACCCCACGAAGCCATGGACCCAAACTGTCAGCAAGGCACTGTTCAAGCTGGTGGTGGCTCCGTAATGGTGTGGGCTGTTGTTTCATGGCATGGACTTTGTCCTCTGCTGCGACTGGACCGAACATTGACTGGAAATGCTTATGTTCAGCTACTTGGAGATCAATTGCAGCCATTCATGGACTTCATGTACCCAAACAACGATGGGATTTTTATGGATGACAATGCGCCATGTCACCGGGCCACAGCTGTTCGCGATTGGTTTGAAGAACATTCTGGACAATTCCAACGAATGATCTGGCCACCTAAATCGCCCGACATGAATCCCATCGAGCATTTATGGGACATCATCGAGAGGTCTGTTCGTGCCCAAAATCCTGCACCATCAACGCTTTCACAATTATGGACGTCTATCGAGAGAGCATGGCTCAATATTCCTGCAGAAGACTTCCAACGACTGGTTGAGTCCATGCCACGTCGAGTTGCTGCACTTCGCCGGGCGAAAGGAGGTCCGACACGATATTGAGAGGTATCCCATGACTTTTGTCACTTCAGTGTAGATATATATATATATATACTTTAAATTTGCACTTCAGTATACAACGACGAGGTTAAAATTTTCTATTTGTTGACAATTTGCTTGTGAATTTAATTTTTACAGTATCACGTAATTCACATGTAAGTATGCAGCATGTAAAAAAAGCGCGTAAACGTAAAATAAGCACATAAATCTAATTCAAATTTTCTTTAAAAAAGACTTCAACACGTTAACCTGGTTACTTTACACCAAAGCAAATCATTTCAAAGTAGTAATACTAATTAATAATTAGTAAGTTATTAGTAATACAAACTATTACCTAAACGCTTATCCGACCCTAACTTTTACCGACTTGATATAGAAATGGATTTTCATGCCAACTGCGTTAATAAACACCACCATTTCGAACATGAAATATTGCCGTCGCAATTGTGTAACTATTAAATTTCATATATTTCACGATTATTTTTTATTTTTTTTTTTTTTGTATATTTACTTTGTTTATTCTATACTTTCATTTGGGTGTAATTTCTACATATAATATAAGTTTTTTATTTTTAAATTTTTGCATAAAATATTTGCATTAAAGTTTTGCATGTGAAATACTATTTGATTAATATTTTTTTTTTTAATTTCTCAAAATTTCAATTATTAAAAATTTTGTAAACGCAGTATTATTTATTTTGTCTTAATTTTCATAAAAAAAAACATAGTAGTAGGCATATCGATTGAAAATGCAACATTTATAATATATTTTACATAGCACATTGTTAACACATCATTAAAAACACAGAATATGAATTTTGTATATCATAAAACACCCCAGGAAAATTGAATTTCCAATCTCTAGTCTTTAAAATCAATTGATTCCATCTTCTTAACAATCACGTTTCACTTTTACCCCGATGTGTTTCACGCTATAATCCCTGTTGTTAAACAAGAACACAAATCGAAATAGCACGAACAAAATTACCTCTTTTTGTCCCAATTAAATATAACTGATATCATGCCCCTGAGTATTTTCGTGCAGGGTAGTTTTCTTTGTGCAAGAAAATTCCTGCTGGTTGTGGAGCAACCTTAAAAGAAAAGAAGAGCGCATATTACTACTGTACTACTGTTGGACTACTGTACCGGAAAGTCAATATTGATGACACGGTTTATAGAATTTCTTCATCACTTCGTGTACTCCCTCGGTAAATTGGCTTTTTAACTCAACAAATTTTGAAATGAAGGGATAGTAGAGTTAATGTAAATTTATCTTGATATTGATCCGGTCGCAATTTGAAAATCTATGTTATTAAGTCTTTTATTTTTTAAAAGTTTCCTTGAATTCAAACAGTAGCCTTTATAGGTTATTGGATAAAAGTTTTGCCCCAGATTTCTAAATTGTAGACTGTGCTTAAAATTACTTATTTTTTTGGTACTTGTTTAGTTTGAAGTTCAAACCAAATTTTTAGGTTGAACTTTTGATTGTATTGGTTTATTACAAAATTTCAATATTCTCTCAATGCTAATATGGATAAATTTAAACCATTCTGAAATACAATACCATTTATAATACAGGGAAATACTATTCTATAATACAGGGAAGACGCTACTCTGCATTGAACCTGCCATACTATGGGGAATACAGTATTGTGCATTCACCATGCTATACTAAAGATAACATGGAAAATTATTTTAGGGTCTGCAGGAACACGGTAAACTACATGAAAATTATAAAGACAGAAATACGTTGATTTTATAAAAAAAAAAAAAAAATTACGTACAGATTCAAAACCAAATGTAGTAAAAAAAAAAAAAAAAATGCATAAAGCTGATAAAAATCATATTCCTTTGGCAAAATTAATTCAAATACGACAATAATAGCAGAATAATTACGTGTTAAAATAAAAAACGAATACTCATGAAAATATTGGGATTTAAATATACAAAAATAAAAATAAAGAAAAACATATTTTATAAAATCGTCATATATTTCTGAGATATTATTGTAGGGTATGCCAATGCAAAGACTAGAAATAAATGATTGGCATCGTAGCATAAATTCTGTTAAAACAAACGTCAAGTAAAACAACATATATATGTATGACATTTTTGCGGTCTGTCATGAAGGAACAAAAACAGAAACAAAAATTTAAAAAAAAAAAAAAAATAAGAGTAAAATAATTACTAAATTTAAAAAAAAATTAAACCTTAAATGAAATTAATAATTAGTATGAATATTAATGTAAAATAATTACAAATATTTTCTTAAAACTAAATACTAACATTGGAAATATTTAGATGCTTTACAAAAAGGCCAGACAAAAACATGAATATCTAGTCGAATTGATTGCCTAGTTTCACCACTGCCGCATATCATTCATACTAATTTCCCAAAATTCATCACGATTGCTGATGGAAAGGGAAATTCAAACGGAACTTTTTGGGTCATACGCAAATTCTCCAGTACCGAGTTCATGTCTGAAACCGCATAACAACTCGGGCGTCACGATCACAGAAACTCACCACCCAATATTTAAATCAGATTCTAACGGTTAATCCACAACTGAAAATTTGGGCTTGTGAATTATGCATGGAGCCCTTCTAACTTTGGACAATTACAGCTCCGAGAAACATTTTAGGGCATTCCGATAAGTGCCCGGCTTCAAACCCATTAACTGAACTCTGGAGAGCGGAGATTCAATATTTAGAGATTGTATTCACTGCAAAATGGCACAGTTGATCTCCAATATCGGATATCAGCAAGTTCGTAGTTCACTTGCATCAAAATTAACAGGTTGTCCGCAAAATATTTACAATCGCTTTGAATAAATTTATATTTAACTGTGTGTTAATATCTGTCAGAATGCAATAACTGGAAGTTATATACATTTTGGAGAACAATATTGTTAACAATAGAGCTTTAAAATATATTATAAATATTTTATACAAAAGTAAAAATGTGAGCTTGATGGCCGAGTTCTAGGTTCCCCATTTCTCATATAGAAAAAAAAACTGATTCTATTCTTTTAATGAAATAAAATAATAGTAAGATTTATAATCAGCGAGAAGGATAAAGAACTAAATATTTTTTCAATCAAACGATAAAGTAATTAATATGTGAAGAGAATCATTTTCTTTAATATGTTCCTGAATTTGTAAAGATAAATTTTACACTTGGACATCTTGTATAAAGGAATTTGTAAAGATAAATTTTACACTTGGACATCTTGTATAAAGGAATTTGTAAAGATAAATTTTACACTTGGACATCTTGTATAAAGGAATTTGTAAAGATAAATTTTACACTTGGACATCTTGTATAAAGGAATTTGTAAAGATAAATTTTACACTTGGACATCTTGTATAAAGGAATTTGTAAAGATAAATTTTACACTTGGACATCTTGTATAAAAAGGAATTTGTAAAGATAAATTTTACACACTTGGACATCTTGTATAAAAGGAATTTGTAAAGATAAATTTTTACACTTGGACATCTTGTATAAAGGAATTTGTAAAGATGAATTTTACACTTGGACATCTTGTATAAAGGAATTTGTAAAGATAAATTTTACACTTGGACATCTTGTATAAAGGAATTTGTAAAGATAAATTTTACACTTGGACATCTTGTATAAAGGAATTTGTAAACTTCCCCAAAATTAAATTTGTAGAGGAATGCGTTATTATTAAGCTTTCTTTTCCGAGAGCTTTAACATCTTACGTCGGGGAATTTCAAGTGAATACATTGTTTACAAGCTGTCTCGACTATTCTACAAGCTTTTCACGAGTTCTTTTTTCTAAATTGGGGACTGTGATCACTGGGCAGAAAAGTTGTCGAAAAAACATACGACCAAAAATTTAATCTAAGGAACATTATAAACAGCTTCAGGAAATCTATATAATAATTATTTTTAAATCTAATAATTAAATATTTGAAAATCAGATTAGTTTACCAATAAGTTACAGATAGTTTTCATTTTGCTTAAAGAATAGTACTGTAAGGAAAAAAATGTATTACATGAAAATGTACAGAAAGGAGCATAGACTAAAAGGTTTCAAACGTATTCACACTTTTACATAAATTATTAAAGATAATCAACACTTTTTTCTAATTTCAATTGATGAAAATGTAATGGACTTAAGTTATTTTAATTGAATTTAGAGTACACTTTGATCATTGACCTTTTTCATGACGTGATTCGACGAGAGTTACGCGTTACCATCGAGCCACAAGTCGGACCATATTGAATAAGTAAATGCAATACGAATGAATTTTACTTGATATTTTGGACATAAAGTTGAAACTTAATTTTGGTATTTAACTTTTAAGTGAAAGTTTTGTGTAATCGTTATTTTTTCAATTTATTTTGGATTACAAAAAAAAAGCGATTTAGTATTAGAAACTCCCAGTCTTCTTTAATGAGTCTATATTATGTATAGTATTTTATTTTCAATTGAATCTATTAAACAAAATAAACGTCGTTTGCATTACCCAGTCTTTAACAAATATTATCCAAAAGTATTAGAGAAGCATCAAATTCCTACGACATATCACGCAAATTCTTAATGATACTGGCGATTCAAATGATGATCCACCACAGAATTATCTCTGCGCCATTTACTTCATCGCTAAATCATTAAAACAAGATTTTCGAATTTATATTTTAAAAATAATGAATTATTTTCTAAAATATAAATTTGAAAATCAAGTATTTATTTGAGTTTAATACTTTAAATTTTAACAGTGCTTTTTATCGTAGAGCAAATAATAAAATAATAATTTATTATATGTTTATATATATATACTTTAAATTTACACTTCAGTGTAAAATTAAGTGGATAAACTTTCTATTTATTGGCATTTTGCTTGTAACTTTAATTTTACAGTATCACGTAAATTCTATGTGTAAGTAAGTCGCTTGTAAAGTAAGCACGTACACAGTAGCCAACGAATCTATTCAAATTTCAAAAAAAGAAGGCTTTTGGTTATTTCAAATTTTCTTTAAAAAGAATTCAACACATTAACACGACTACTTTACACAAAAGCAAAGCATTTCAAATTTGGAAGATTATGTAATATAAACTATTACCTAATATTTCCAGATTGA
>BPLQ01003318.1:0-25000 GCA_021605075.1 Caerostris darwini
GCTATTACGTATTGCTGTTTCAGGAAATAACTCCAGGATTTTGATGAAGAAAATGATGTGCAGTCAAAAACAAGCATAAAACAAATAAATAAAGCCTTGTAAGTTTATTATTTTATTGAAACTAAAGTAAATTCGTTCACTTTATAGTTAATTCATTTGCTTTTTTATATTCGTTCAACTTTATATTTGATTCGTTTACTTTATAGTTGTTTTCATGTTCACTTTATAGTTGATTCGTGCACTTTATAATTGATTCGTTCACTTCATTATAATATATTTTAAAAGCATTTTACTGTATATTTGATATTTAGGAATATATTTCGAGTTAAGAGTAAATATACAAGATTTTGGTGCTAATACTAAAACTTTAAAAACCATTTTAACCCGAACATTTCATTTTTTAAAATCTATATTTGATTTGAACTCTAATACACTAAATAATTTCTGTTCTGAGTTCAAGTTAGTTGTTTTCATTCAAACTTTTCACTATGCATCAAATATTAAAAATATATAATAATTATTAATAAAAAAATTCCATCTTAATCTTGGTTTCTGTTGTATATTTAAAATATGTATATGCATATATTAAATACGATGTTTTAAATACATATATGCATATGGAATTTGGGGGCCGCGTGACTAGCGCTCTAGAGCTCGGTGCTACAGGTCGCGGGTTCGAGTCCCGGTGGTGCCATGGATGTTTGTAGTGGTTCGGAATCCACTTTAAACTGTAGGTCCCGGTCTAATATGACTATAGAGCAGGCATTCCTACCACGTGTAAAAAAATAAAAAATAAAAAAAAAAAAAACACTTGTCTACCAGTAGGCAGACGGTTTTGGCTCACCATGGGGTTGTTGCGACAATGATGATGATGAGTAAATTATGCTATATTCTATTATTCTTTTATCAAATTTAATATATACTATTCATTGAATGAATACAATACAATATAATAATTGGTAGTTAGTTTAGAAAAGTAATAAAATTTATAGTTTTTGAAGCTCATAAAACTTACAATTTTCCGTTAGAAAATTATACTTTCTTAAAATGGGGCATAATAATGATTAAATTACATTGATAATGCAATAGTAATATAGAATTACTAAGTAATTAAGAAGCACAATCAAGCCTTCAAATTAATTAGCAACTATATACATAAAAATTGTAAAAGACTGTTGAAAATGATTATCTCATTTACTAAAATATTTACAAAATATATAAATGGAAGGACCTGATAACCGATAGACTGGCGCTCGGTACGACAGGTAGGAAGTCCGTTAGCCTTTTTCTCCTAATGCGCATGCTCATAGGAAACATAATTTCCTATGAGCATGCGCGCTAGAGAGAAAAAGCTAACGAACGTCCTACGGTAACTAACGTACGGAATGCAAAAACTCTCTAATAGCTATTAAGATTTTATGTCTATTTTGAAGGAAGAATGGGTTTGAGCCAAACAAAATAAATCTCGATGCAACATATACGTTGATTTTTTTTTTCCTTTTAGATTTTTTTCGGAAACAGATAAGTTGTTTACCGTTTCCTGCAGCCATTGCCGATAAAAATTTTAAAACGCTTTCTGTGTCTCTCTCTTGTTTATGGTTTCCACTTTCTAATGCTTCCACTTGAATGCGACTTCCGCCGATTCTGAAGGAGCTGTTTTGACAGATTGCTCCGGAGGCTTTTCCCATTCACTGCCGTCGTCTCTTTCCCTTTGTTGACTCTCTCTTGCTCCAACTGCTTGAAACTGGCTCTTGAAGCAGATGCTTTGATTTTGCGGTTACTGAACCTTCTGCGTAATGTGGTGGTTGTATCGGCTTCTATTCTCACTTTCAATTTTTGTGTTGCTGTTTTACATAAGTGGGTATCGCTTTCCATGTATATATACCAGCGATTAGCAATTTAAAAAAGGATTGCCTTCCTATAGGATCTTTAGGTATAACTGCCCTGTATGTAGAGAAAATCTGGAAAATTTCCACTAGTACTGACAATACAAGATATTTTATAAGCATTGTCATAATCGCATCGAATCTTTGCATTTCAAAAAGCTATGACTGCAACGGACGCCACCAAAGAATTCGGACATGAGTCTTTCATTGAGTATTTTACCATTGTTCTCGAGTCTGGGATTCATTTCGATTTCTGTATTTGTTTTTGGGTACTAATTAAAAGAAACAATTATCAATCACAGTCGCAGTTAAAATTGCGGAAAAGGGGAAAAAAAGCACAACAATCTTAAACAAACAATGAAAGAGAAAGTTTCAATAAATCATATTCAAGCTGTAAATTATGTTCATCAGTTACTGAACAAGATTGAAAAAGGAAAACAGTTTAAATAAGTAATTAAAAAACTGAAATATTCTAAACGATTTTATGAAAATTAACGTGAAAAAAAAATTACAAAATGTTTTTTAAAAAACTGTAGAATTCCAAACGATTTTATAAAAACAAAAAAACACATAAAAAAACAAAAAAAATTCAAACGATTTTATAAAACAAAAACACATTAAATTTTTTTTTTTAATTTTAACAAAACTGTAGAATTCCAAACGATTTTATAAAAACAAAAACACATTAAATTTTTTTTTTTTTTTAATTTTAACAAAACTGTAGAATTCCAAACGATTTTATAAAAACAAAAACACATTAAATTTTTTTTAATTTTAACAAAACTGTAGAATTCAAACGATTTTATAAAAACAAAAACACATTAAATTTTTTTTTTTTTTTTAATTTTAACAAAACTGTAGAATTCAAACGATTTTATAAAAACAAAAAACACATTAAATTTTTTTTTTTTTTTTTAATTTTAACAAAACTGTAGAATTCAAACGATTTTATAAAAACAAAAACACATTAAATTTTTTTTTTTTTTAATTTTAACAAAACTGTAGAATTCCAAACGATTTTATAAAAACAAAAACACATTAAATTTTTTTTTTTTTTTTTTAATTTTAACAAAACTGTAGAATTCCAAACGATTTTATAAAAAAAAAACACATTAAATTTTTTTTTTTTTTTTTAATTTTAACAAAACTGTAGAATTCCAAACGATTTTATAAAAACAAAAACACATTAAATTTTTTTTTTTTTAATTTTAACAAAACTGTAGAATTCCAAACGATTTTATAAAAACAAAAACACATTAATTTTTTTTTTTTTTTTAATTTTAAAAACAAAACTGTAACAAGAATTCAAACAAAAACAAAAAACATTTTTATAAAAAAAAAAAACATTAAATTTTTTTTTTTTTTTTTTTAATTTTAACAAAACTGTAGAATTCCAAACGATTTTATAAAAACATTAAATTTTTTTTTTTTTTTAATTTTAAAAAATTTAAATTCCAAACGATTTTATAAAAACAAAAACATTAAATTTTTTTTTTTTTAATTTTAACAAAACTGTAGAATTCAAACGATTTTATAAAACAAAAACACATTAAATTTTTTTTTTTTTAATTTTAACAAAACTGTAGAATTCCAAACGATTTTATAAAAAAAAAAAGACATTAAAGAAATTTAAAAAAAACTTGTAGGATTCCAACTGATTTGATGAAGAAAAAAAACGCATTAAAGAAATTTAAAAAAAAAAATTTTTAATTATAGAATTCCAAACCATTTTATAAAAAAAAAACACATTAAGGAAATTAAAAAAGAATTTTAGAAAAACTATAGATTTCCAAACGATTTTATTTAAAAAAACGCATTAAAGAAATTAAAAAACATTTTTTTTAACTATAGAATTCCAAACGATTTTATAAAAAAGCACGTGAAAATAATTTAATAAAAAAGCGAGAAAAAGAAATTTAAATAATTTGAATAAGAATAACTCATGAAAGAAATATAAAAAAAGAAACCAATAAGGAACGTTAAAAGCGGTAAGGACATTATTTTGACCATTTTTGTACTATTTTAATTAAAATAGTGTATAATTATGTGAATCTTAGCTGCGTATGTGTGTCTTTTTACTATCCTACTTAAATTTTACTTTTTAATGGGAAAAAAACAAATTTAGAATTCGAAGGATCACGGAATGCTAAGAATAATATAAAAATGAAAAAGTGAAGAGTAATTATATCTAAAAAGTAATTTGTTTATTCTTCATCAACACTGCTAGAACGACTATCATGGTTTACAAAACAACCTGTTTATCTCAACTAAAACAAAATGAGGAGAAGTTGGCTATGTCCACATAGAGAGCACAAAATAAGCATACTATATATATGTACATACATATTGTATACTACGAAAATTCAAATCAAATATATAATTACAGAACATAACACAATAAGAGAACTGCAAAGTAGCAGACCGCTTTGTTGTAGAAGCATTGTCACAATTTATCACGGGAGGAAAGGTCCGCCATTTCACCTCCACTTTAAAAGGAAATTACTCTGAAAGTAATTACGCTTATGGTTCCGAGGACAATAACACAATGCAAAGTCATATTGAATTTTCGAAATTTCAATAAACTTTTTTATCAAACCAATTTTCTTTCTGATAGTAGTTCCATCTGTCTGTGTATTGGAAATTTGAAGGCAATTTTCGTATCTATAATAACAGAAAAATTCGAATATTTCTTTCACATTTGGTGAAAATAAATTTAATATTATTCTGCAATGCAATAAATAATAATATATTTCTAGATCCTGAAACGTGAATTGAAATAGTGTTCAAAAACTTTATAACACCTTTTTTGTAAAATAAAAACTGCTAAAAAAAATTTGTAATAAAAATTCCGTTTATGATTGATAAAATATCTGATTAATTCTTTACAAAAATTTATAAAAATAGCTTAACTAAAGTGACAAAGTGTAAATTTTTTAATTAATTAACTTTTCAATCATATTTTTTTTCAGAGAAGTTTTTAAAAATGCCTTATCAAAAGTAAATAAATAATTTATATTTATTTCAAAAATTTCGTTATTATCATTGGGTTAATTTATGCATCTGAATTGATGTAAAAATGATTTTTTTAATAATGGTGTAATTGTACAAATAAACATTTTTAATAAAAAATGGTCTTTATTATAAATATTTATTTTATTGCAAAATTCTTGATGTATTTATTTATTTATTTATTTTTTGGAGGGAGGAGCGGCCTACAAGAAAATTTGTTTCATTTTTTTTTTCTCCGTTGTAAATAAAAATGTGCATTTATAATTTAGCATCCAAAAAGGTTTCGCCTGAAATATAATATAAACTAAAAATAATAATAAAATAAAAATAATATAATATAAATAAATAAAAAAATTTATTTTTTAATAAATAATTTTTTTTTTCTATTTTTTTATTTTCTTATTAAAAAATAATTTTAATAAAAATAAAAACAATCGAAATTTTTTTAAAGCAATATTAGTGAAAACAGATGTATTATTATCATCTTATGTACTCTTTCTGCATTGTATATTTCTAATAACTGTATATCTGTTGTTCTAATATCTGTTGCACGTACAAATTTTGAAATTATTCAAAGGTTTGAGAACAAAACTCTTAGAATGTTAACGAATTCACCCTGGTACTTTCGTAATGACGATATTAGACGAGCTCTCTCGATTCCAAGTTTAAGACAATTTATTCACAAAATTTCTACTAAATTCTATAATGATATGCGAAACATTAATAACCCCGTTTTAAATATCCTACAAAATTACGATTATGATATTTCTTCCCGCAAACATAGCAAAAGACCTCGCACTGTTCTAAATATTTTAAATTAATTCCTTACAACTGCCTAGATGAAAAAAGCTCGCTTCTGTTTTATTTTTATTATTATTATTATTTTTTTACATGCAACTGATTTCATCAACATCTACACTTTTGAAATTTTTGTTAGTTTTTTAATTTTATTAAATAAATAAATCTTTTTTTAAAAAAAAGGGCATTTAATTATCTATTTTTCTTATTAACTCAAAGGGCATGAGACCACCGCTATGTTTCAACATTTTACAGTGAAGGAGCTAATGGTCGCTACGCGGCCAAGGATCTCCGTGTTAATCTACAATATATATATCTGTATATTTCTAACTTGTTTCATAAAAAATTAAAAAAAATACATTCATAAACATTTCCAAAAAATAAACTTTGTAATCTTGCCGTATGTTTTTTCCTGAAAACATTTATTTTGTTATTTTTGTTGGCAACATCACAATTGTGTATGAAACAATTTTTTTTTCAAGATTATTACATTTTTTCTAGAAAAATGAAGGCCTGAATTCGAGAAACAATTGAAACAGTTGAGAATTAAACTCAAGAAATGTTTCACTTTCTGCTTGATAGAGCATCTGCCCACCATTCGTGAAGACATTTATGACATTGTATAATCTTTCAGTCATTTGCCCTTTCAGTTGTAATTTTCCAAGAAGGCCGTTAGAAATGTCTACAAGATAAAGGGAAAAATAAATAATACATCCTGCAATCTTGGCGATAAATCAGATACACACACTCACAAAACAGGAAGAAAACAACATAATGAGTTAAATGTATAAATAAACATGATTAAGCGATCTTCTCAAAAAATGTTTTCTTTATTTATATATTGTTCCTTTTTGAAATATAATTATCTAGAATATAATTTTTTTTTGTTGAATTAACTATTTATTTACTGATATTTATATATTTCTCCATAAGGGCCTGAATGGCCGAGTGGCTAGCGCTCTGGCGCTCGGTACCGTAGGTTTCGAGTTCGTGTTCCGGCGGTGTCATGTATGTTTGTAGTGATTCAGAATCCACTTTAAACCGTAGGTCCCTGTCCTAATAGGATCGTAGAGCGTTGCGGGGGCATTGTTACTCCGCGTCCGTGGCTTATCTTCAAGTGACACGCGCCCCCTGGGTAATGCGAAGTGAGTAATGTCTGTGCAGCTCTTGCCTTAAGGCATCCAAGATCAAGCTGTCTAAGTGTTTGCCAGCTGCATTAGAATATATATATATATATATTTCACCATACAATTTAAGTGAAATATGAAATATTCGAAATATTCGAAAATATTAGGCGAAATAACAATTGTAGTGTTGTGGGTTGTGAGCTGGATTGTAACTGGATGTGGTTGGGTTGAGACTTGAGATTGGAGAACACACAGCTTTATTGCCCCACGCATAAACACCACACACGTATAATTAACGGCAGACAATATTTAACACATTTAAAGACAGATAATTATAAATCCGTGGAAGGACTCCACTTCTAAGCTAAAAAACTGATATTCGGCCAGGCGCAGGGGGCAAAAAATATACTTTCTCTCCGGGTGTTAGTCTGTAGACCAACTTATACGCAGGGTTGAGTTCAAAATGTATCCTCTCGGGGTGAGAGACTGTAAATTAAACGTTTCTCAACAGAAGCACGTGATTGCATTAAATTGCGTACTTAACGTTTTTCAGTGGCAGCGCCGGTTGCGCTGTACTTCCCCTCGGGTAAGAGTCTTGATGCCTACTGACCATTTCTCTTGAACTCCTACGCTCTTGCGGTGCATAGGTTTGGTTACGGTCATTTTTTGCACACTTTGGGGCTAATTAGACTGAGACCTAGAGTTTAACATAGATTCCGAACCCCTAACAAACATCCATGCCACCGCCAGGATTCGAACCTGAAGTCTATCGTTCCAAAGGCCAGAGCGCTAGCTAATTGGCCATCAGGCTGCTGCAATGCATAGAAGAAAGCACGGTTACATAATTTTAAAGCTTCTACTGTTTTCTTAAAAAGATATATTGAGTCATGTTGTTTTACTTTATTTTATACATTGTTTTTGATTTGTTAAATTCTTAGTAAAAATTTTATGAATTAGTTTTAAAGTTATTTATCTTAAAATAACTAATAGTAAAATGTTGTAATCTTTATTTCTTTCAGTTCGAAACTTAATATTTAAAAAGTGAATTTATTTATTTAAAATATAAAGATTATATTCCCCAATTATACTTCTCAAAAAATGTATACATTTTCCTTCAAATAATGCTTTAAATGCGATTGCTAACGACTCTTATATTAAATATAAAGCGGTATTTAACTTTTTGGAAATTATTTTTTGTAATTTATGTTAAATATTGCGTTTGCATTGCCAGCAAAAATTAATTTTGCTATTATACGATTAGATTAATGTTTCACTATTAATATAGGAAGTCAACTATGTATGAAATGAAAGCCAATTTCGTATATGAATAGGAAGCTGTTATTAGAGAATTTTTTAATTCAGCTCGAAGCATAAAAAAAAATCATTTGAATCAAAAATGAATGCCATATTAAGAAATTTAATAATGCGACTCGAAGTGAAAAACAAATAACAGCTTAAAATAAAATATCATTCTTTTATAAACTATGAAAAATATTAAAAATATTTAATTTAAATTTATAAAATAAATATTATGAAAGAATATTTATTTTATAGATTTAAAAACTTGCAACTACTTGCGCGATAAATTTAATACTGTTTTGCGTAAATTTTACTCTGTCTTGGGCAGACATTCTAAACTAACAATTGAACTAAAAACACTAATCTATTTAGCTTATCTTCGTCCGATAATGGCATATGCGAGTCCCGTCTGGGGCTCTACAGCCAAAAGCAATTTTATTATTTTAGAACGACTTGAAAACAAGGTTATTCGCATGATTGTTGATGCCCCATGGTATTTTAGAAACGCCGAAATTAAATATGCACTTTCCATGCCTAGCTTTAGGGAATATGTGGCTAAAATTGCAACAAATTTTTATTCATCAATAAATAGCTCTAGTAACTCTGTCATCCAAGCATTAAATCAATTAGAATATGATATTTCTCTGCACTCGTTTCGTAAAAGACCTCGATGTGTTTTAAACATCAATCAGTAGACTGCATTTCTTCTCTTGCATTTTTCTATGGTCCTGGTAACTTCAGGTTAAGTTCGCGCTCCGCGTATTTTTGTTTGTTCTTGTTAATACTCCTGCGTGGGTGCTATGTTGTGCTTCGGCTTTAGGTTCTCTCCGGTTTTTTCTCTTTTTAGTATTTGTGTTTGTATTTTCTTGTATATGTTTTCTTTTTGTATTTTTTACTTTTTCTCTATATTGTGCAAATTGCTTTTCGTTATCAATGGGCAGTGACCGACTGCTACTGTTTAACAACCCGTTTGCTATTTGGAGGTCTGGTCGCTTCGCGACCAAGGAACTCCGATGAATCGTAGCGATTCACAAAAACTTGCAAACGACTTAGATTATTATTATTGCATGTCTGTAATGTCTAAATAATATAGTGTCTACTTTAAAATAACTTCATGTCAGATTTTTAAATAAGCTGGTTTTTCGCATAAAAAAGATCTAATATAACTCTCATAATACAAAATAAATAATCTTTCGTTATAAATTTTATTTTTTAAGTATCCTGTAATGCATTTATTCATATATCATATATTATTATTAAAGTTTCTTTTTACATTCTTTCGTTTTCTTTCTTTGTGATATAAGAAAGAATAGTTTTCATTGAAAAATAAAATACTATTCTTATACAATGTCAGTGTCATCTACTCTGAAAGTTTTTGTAAAAAAACAAATTAGCATCCCAAGGAGATTGAAAACGGAGAGGGAAAGTAATAAAAAGGATAAAAAAAAACCCCTGACCTGGATCTGAATAATTGGTTGAGGGGACAGCGCCATCTGGCGGTTGGTTTTAACATCAGAATAACATGGGCGTCTGGAAAAATGAATTTTTCTTTCAACTAACTTCATAAAATTTGTTACTAACGGAAGTCGATTCAGACGTTTCACATTATTATGTACTTATTTAAAAAAAGTATTCGTCAGGCATAAATATTAATGTCATGCATAAATTTAAACAAATTTTCACTTATTTGTTTTAGTTTTTGTTTTTGTTGTATTTTGTTGAGAAAAAAATCTATAAGAATATTGTTATCGAAAAAAGTTTTTCTATTTTATTTAAGAAATTTTGATCCTCTGAGGATTTTCGGAACAGTGGTCTACGTTTTATTTTAAAATGTATAAATATGAAAAATGAAAATAGAATATTTAAAAATATTTTTGTTTTTCTGAGTATTTTATTATCCGTTTGTTAAAAATTACTTAGTAGGTTTATAAGATGTGTTAATCTTTGCAAATGTTAAAAATTTTTTTTTTCCTTGGGTCTTCCGAAAAACTCGCTATAGTATCAATAAGCAAATATCTGTTGATAGCTATATATAAACTAACTATATGTTCAATAATATATGTTATGTATACTACTATATGTTAATAATAACTGATATATATTATTATGTTAATATATACTTCAATAATATATGCTAGCATAGAATCAAAAAATCGCTTGTTCGTTGTATATTATTATTGTATATTATTTTATATTTAATATTATATTATATTTATTATTAGCATTTATTTATTTATCATATAGGTTATTTTATATTATTATTTTTATACAAATCTCATATGCATGGATTTTATTCAAAATATTGTATAATAAAAAATAAATCCAAAATTTTGCATTTTAAATGATTTTTTATCTGTTTAAAAATTGTTTTAATTATTACAGCATTTTGAATCGAATTATTACGTATAGAAATTAATGATTTAGAAAGTTAAAAGAAAACGATATTACATATTCATTCTTACTAAAAAATTTCAATTTTCGACGCAATAAGTTCTCTTTCATAAAATAGCGGTTTGATGGCCAATTGGTTAGCTCTCTGGCCTTTGGTACCACAGGCTTCAGGTTCGAATCCTGGCGTTGGTATGGATGTTTGTGAGTGGTTCGGAATCCACGTTAAACTGTAGTTCTAGGTCTAATCAGCCCAAAGTGTGCACAAAATAACATTAGAGCGACAAACCAAACGGTTATGAAGTTGTAAATACATAAACGAATTCATGGTCTTAATGTTGACGATCACTTTAGAAATACAAAAAATTGTGTGAAATATTTTGTTATAAATAAAAAATATGGCGGAATGGGTAAGTTTTACTTTTTATTCCGCAAATGTAAATAGGTATCTAAAATGGAAATTTAATCTTAGAAAAGTCTGAGATGTTTTAGAATGGATGACTTTATTACATGTTTATTTGTTTAAAGAAAAAAAATTAGGATTTACAGTTATTGTTCAAAAGTTAAGGTAAATTAACTTTTTCTGTTACAGTTACAAAATATTATTTCACAGAAAACTAATTGGTGATACTGACCTTAAAATTTGTAAGAAATTTTAAAAAAAAAACCACTCAAAAAATAAAAAAAAAAGAACTAATTTTGGGTTATCGTTTGTGCTGTATTCTTCTCAACTGTAGTGGTTCGGAATCCATGTTTAACTGTAGGTACCGATCTAATTAGCCCAAAGTGTGCACAAAATGACCGTAGAGCGGCAAACCAAACTTGTTAAACTTTCATAAAATAACGTAAAAAAAAAAAAGATTGAATTCGTAATTTTATCTTCGCACCATTGCCAGATTATAAATTACTTTATATCTTTCCCTCTTTAAAAAAAAAAAAAAAAATGTTCTTTTCTTCCATTATTTTAAAGATCTCCTAAAATCATTCCAGAAAGGACGTTATGTAGTTAACTGGTAAATCATTGCTATATTTTTCTAACCCTCAATTAAAGGAAATGGTATAACTTCTGCTAGAGAAATTTCGAACAAAGTTCTCTCTTAACTCAATTTATCGTCTGCAAGGTTGGAAAAATCGTTTGCTGTTCTTTTACAACCCAATTTATCTTCTGTAGACTCTGCTGCTGCTATTATTTTTTTATTTTTTCATCCACTCCTTAACAGTTCCGTCTGCTGTTCTGTCTTGTCACGGGCGCAGACGATAATGAAACCCAGCTGTCAAATCGCTTTTTTTCTCTCAGCTCCCCACACCTCCCTCGTGGAACACTGAGTTTTGGTAAAAGGAAATAAAAATGTTTCCGCGGAAAATGATCAGACGACATTTTTCCGACCGTAACGTTTGCATTATCAAAAACTATTGGGAAAAAAGGCGGTTAGAAGGGGGGGACAAGAGGGGAGTGAATAGGAAATACATACTATTTATCAGGTTTAAGGGGAGGGTGGAGGGCGGATTTCGAACACTTTTCGTGCACGCGACACTTTTCACTTTGGAAGCGAAATTAAATTGACTGGTAGAACAGAGTGTTTCAAATGTAAAACAAATTTTTCAATGCATTTTGCTCTTTTTCGTTTTGATTTTCTTTTTGTAAATTCTTTTACCTTGAATTATTTAAAGAAACAAAACGTACGATGTTTCAAAATTTGCAATGCTTTTTTTTTTTTTTTTTTTTTTTTTTGTGCGTATAATATTTGTTTGTAATCCAAAAATGATTCTATGATGTTTCCTTTCAAGGTAAAGTATGTAGCTTTTTTTTATTTTTTTATTGTAAATACTTCGAATATTTACTTCAATGTCATCATATTCTTCAAATGATTTCTAGACATTTCGTAAATGGATTGTTTTTTTTTTTTTTTTAAATTATTTGAAAAATTAAAAGAATATTAAATTTTAAGGAACGCATTTCTAATTATCTAAATGTTGAAATAATTCGTTCTTTTCATTTTGAATTTTTTAAAATTCTTTTACTTGAATTATTTAAGGAAAATCTTACGATATTTTTAAAGTAGTGCTTTTTTTTTCTGTACGTATAATATTAGTTTGTAATTCAAAAATGTTTCTATGATGTTTCCTTACAAGGTAAAGTATGTAGCTTTTAATTTAATTTTTTTTTTTATTGTAAATACTTCAAATATTTACTTCAATGTCATCATATTTTCAAATGATTTCTGGATGTTTTGTAAATTGATTGTTTTCTCTTTGAAAAAATTATTCAAAAAATTAAAAGAAAATTAAATTTTAAGAAACGAATTTCTTTTCGGATATTTCTTTTCAAGGTAAAATATGTAGCTTTTTATTTTATTTATTGTAAATACTTCAAATAATTACTTCAATGTCATCATATTCTTCAAATGATTTTTGATTATTTTGTTAACCAGATTATTTTCTTTAAAGAAATTATTCGAAAAATTAAAAGAAAATTAAATTTTAAGAACGAATTTCTAATTGTGTAAACATTGAATAATTGTTACTTTCATTTTTCTTTTTTTTATATGTTTATTAATTCATTTTTACGAGAAATATGTTACTTCAATAATATATGTTAGCATAGAATCAAAAATCGCCTCTTCGTTTTATATTATTTTATTAATATTGTATATTATTTTATATTATTTGTATTTGGAATTTTTTTCTGTCAGTTAACAGATTGTAGTCTAAAGTTATTCTACGGATTTAATAATGACGTTTGTGCTTTTTCAAAATAACCTTTAAGTACACATGAACGACATTGTATTGTAAAATACTGATATCTAGTGGTATTATGCATATTTTTATACTAAATTAACAATTGTTGATAATTCATCATCAGCAGTGGTGCAACAGCCCCATGGTGGGCCAAGGTCGTCTGCCTACTAGCAGATTTCTCTACAGTCATATTATACCGGGACCTACTGTTTAAAGTGGATTCCGAACCACTACTAACATTCATGGCACCGCTGGGATTCGAACTTGAAACAGAGGCCAGAGCGCTAGCCACTCGGCTATCAGGTACCGTTGTTGATAATTAATGGCAGTAATTAAGATATAAAATATTTTTAAATTCTTTTGACTTAAAATATATTTTTAAAGTCATACTTTAATAAACATTTTCGAGCTAAACATAAAATTTGCGTATAAAAATTAACATATACGTATAGTAGTAAGGACATCGGCATAAATCATTACTGAATATAATAATCAATTGAAAAAATAATGCTTCATAAGATTTGAATTTGCATTTTCATTTGCTTTTTAGTGGATTGTTAAAAAAAAATTCTATATCTGTTATTCTCAATTTTTCCTTTATTGTTACTTTAATGGATGTGTAATAATACAAAATAAATCTGTGATTTTCAAAATATCCTTTTTTCATTTTTTAATAAGAAATTTATTGAAAAATTAAAATTTATTGAATTCATTTTTAAGAATCCATTGTAAGACAATTTAAGTATATCACCGTCATCAGTGGCGCAACAACCCCATGGTGGGCCGCGGCATCTGCCTACTGGCCGATTTCGAGACGATAGATGTTCTCTTTTTACAAGATAGGGTTGTCAACCCTACGCCCAATAGCCATATTAGACCTTGACCTACGATTTAAAGTGGATTCCGAACCACTATAAACATCACATACACTGAAAACATCTCTCCTCTTGAAATCTGCCAGTAGGTTTATGGCCTCGGGCCACCATTGGTCTGTTGCGCCACTGTTGATGACGATGATGATGACACCGCCGGAACTCTAACCCGAAACCTGTGATACCGAGCGCCAGAGCGCTACTCACTCGGCTATCAGGCCTCAATTTGAGGATATGGTACTAGAAATTCTATCAAAAGCATTAGATTATCAGTTGCACGTTTATTACAAATTTACAGAAAAAAATATTATTATTGCTAAAAAATTTCTGGAAATGTATAGTATTATTTATTTTCCTGATTAAACAAAATTTTTATCAAGAAAAATGTTTTATTTTATGTTATAAAAACAAATAATTTCTTTTTTAAATACTCGCATTCAAACCCCGAATTTATTTGACTTGGCAAAACTGACGCACGAGCTTTTATACAGTGTCACTCAAAATGGCACTAGATTTAATGGGAACACGGAATGGCATTTTTGAAGAAGATTCCGCAGATTTAATTTAAAATAAACAGTCAGATAATGCAGTTTCTCTTTTGTGAAACGTCATTCAAAATCTGAATTGAATTTGTTCCATTTCTCTGACGTAATTGCTTACAAACTATCTTGAATTTTCTTCAAGGTGGCTGGCGCCTGTAGTTTCATTACGTTTTGGTAGCAGTCATAATCTTCATTTCTAGAATCTTAAGACTGATTCTTTTACGGTTTATGTGAATATCATTTGGTTGTGAAAAGCCTGTTTTAAGCATTCTAGTAAAGTAGGGATCTTTTGGAGTCAATTTCTCACAATAAATAAACTTCCATTCATTCAATATGTAGATTTATTTTTTATCTTTTTCACAGCTTATGAAATAAATAATAGAAAAAGGATATAGAATTTGATTTTGTGATAGTTTATTTTGTTATCTTTTCGAGAGAATACTTCTGTAAGAATGGGAACACGGAATGGCATTTTTGAAGGAGATTCCCAGATTTAATTTAAAATAAACAGTCAGATAATGCAGTTTCTCTTTTTGTGAAACGTCATTCAAAATCTGAATTGAATTTGTTCCATTTCTCTGACGTAATTGCTTACAAACTATCTTGAATTTTCTTCAAGGTGGCTGGCGCCTGTAGTTTCATTACGTTTTGGTAGCAGTCATAATCTTCATTTCTAGAATCTTAAGACTGATTCTTTTACGGTTTATGTGAATATCATTTGGTTGTGAAAAGCCTGTTTTAAGCATTCTAGTAAAGTAGGGATCTTTTGGAGTCAATTTCTCACAATAAATAAACTTCCATTCATTCAATATGTAGATTTATTTTTTATCTTTTTCACAGCTTATGAAATAAATAATAGAAAAAAGGATATAGAATTTGATTTTGTGATAGTTTATTTTGTTATCTTTTCGAGAGAATACTTCTGTAAGAATGGGAACACGGAATGGCATTTTTGAAGGAGATTCCGCAGATTTAATTTAAAATAAACAGTCAGATAATGCAGTTTCTCTTTTGTGAAACGTCATTCAAAATCTGAATTGAATTTGTTCCATTTCTCTGACGTAATTGCTTACAAACTATCTTGAATTTTCTTCAAGGTGGCTGGCGCCTGTAGTTTCATTACGTTTTGGTAGCAGTCATAATCTTCATTTCTAGAATCTTAAGACTGATTCTTTTACGGTTTATGTGAATATCATTTGGTTGTGAAAAGCCTGTTTTAAGCATTCTAGTAAAGTAGGGATCTTTTTGGAGTCAATTTCTCACAATAAATAAACTTCCATTCATTCAATATGTAGATTTATTTTTTATCTTTTCACAGCTTATGAAATAAATAATAGAAAAAGGATATAGAATTTGATTTTGTGATAGTTTATTTTGTTATCTTTTCGAGAGAATACTTCTGTAAGAATGGGAACACGGAATGGCATTTTTGAAGGAGATTCCGCAGATTTAATTTAAAATAAACAGTCAGATAATGCAGTTTCTCTTTTGTGAAACGTCATTCAAAATCTGAATTGAATTTGTTCCATTTCTCTGACGTAATTGCTTACAAACTATCTTGAATTTTCTTCAAGGTGGCTGGCGCCTGTAGTTTCATTACGTTTTGGTAGCAGTCATAATCTTCATTTCTAGAATCTTAAGACTGATTCTTTTACGGTTTATGTGAATATCATTTGGTTGTGAAAAGCCTGTTTTAAGCATTCTAGTAAAGTAGGGATCTTTTGGAGTCAATTTCTCACAATAAATAAACTTCCATTCATTCAATATGTAGATTTATTTTTTATCTTTTTCACAGCTTATGAAATAAATAATAGAAAAAAGGATATAGAATTTGATTTTGTGATAGTTTATTTTGTTATCTTTTCGAGAGAATACTTCTGTAAGAATGGGAACACGGAATGGCATTTTTGAAGGAGATTCCGCAGATTTAATTTAAAATAAACAGTCAGATAATGCAGTTTCTCTTTTGTGAAATGTCATTCAAAATCTGAATTGAATTTGTTCCATTTCTCTGACGTAATTCCTTACAAACTATCTTGAATTTTCTTCAAGGTGGCATCAGTAGTTTCATTAGGTTTTGGTACCATTCATAATCTTAATTTCTAGAATCTTACAATCTGAAGAATTCACTTCACTAAGAATCTTATGACTGATTCTTTTACGGTTTATGTGAATAGCATTTGGTTTGGAAAAGCCTTTTTTAAGCATTCTAGTAAAGTAAGGAATCTTTGGAGTCAATTTTCACAATAAATAAACTTCCAATCATTAAATATATAGATTCATTTTCATCTTTTTCACAGCTTATGAAATAATAATATAAACAAGTAAAGTAAAAAAAAAAAAATTAAGTCAATTCCTACATTTTTCTCACTATATTGCAGAAAGTCCTTTATAAATAATTTTCATTCATTTTTTAAGTTTATCTGGGGCCATCTATTAGTATATATATATGCATATATGCAACTTAAATCTAAAAAAACTATAATAATTAATTAAATTTAATGAATGAATTAATATTTGAAAAAACTGTATTAACATCAAGTGTCATCCAGTACGAGTTAAAAAAATGTATTTGAACTTCAGTGGAGGAATAAAAAGTATTTTATGAACGATTGAAAATTTGAACAAGATATATATAGGGAGAGTGTGAGCTAATAGAAGGAATTAAAAAAAAGGGTATAGAATTTGATTTTGTGATATTTTATTTGTTTCTTGCTTTCTTTCCGAAAGTGTACTTTTGTAAGAATACAATGTTCACGTGTGGTAGAGTAGTAAGTGAGCTGGAATATGCCACCTCATATTTTGATTTCCGCTATTTGGGAGCCTTCATTGCAGACAATGCTTTGAAAAGCAAGTGGACTCGGGCGGTTATCTGGACAGAATGCTTGGGTCGGAATTTTAGAGGTTCTTCCTGTACTTCACTTGCATGGCAGACAATTATCAAGAAAAGACTTTTCAAAAAACATTATTTTGCCTTTACCTTTTCTATATAATAATGTTAGTTCAGCAAAGTAGTGTTTACGTTATGAAGTTGCGACCTGATGGCCAATTGGCTAGCGCTCTGGCCTTTGGTTCGATAGGCTAGTTCGATTCCTGACGGTGGCTTTGTGAGTGGTTCGACGTTAGGCAAATTAGCCTAAAGTGGCACAAAATTAGAGCGACAAACCAAACCTGGTGGGGGCATGGCTTTGGGAGTGGTTCGGAAACCACGTTAAAATGTATGTTTCTGTCTAATTAGCCCAAAATGTGCACAAAATGACCGTCGAAGAGACACACCAAACCCAACCGTTATGAAGTTGAAAATACATATACGAATTCATGGGCTTAATGATGACGAACACTTTAGAAATACAAAAAAATTGTGTGAAATATATTATTATAAATAAAAAATATTGCGAAATGGAAAGCTGTACTTTTTGTTCCATAAGTGCAAATGTAAATAGATATCTAGAATAAAATATAATCTTGGGAAAATATCTGGATATCTTCTTTACAAGTTTGTTTAAAGATAAAATTTATGATTTGCAATTATTGTTCAAAAGTTAATTTACCTTAACTTTTATCAGTTACAAAACATTATTTCACAGAAAACTAATTGGCGACAGCGACCTTAAAACTTCTAAGAAAATTTAAAAAAAGAAAAACCACTGCAAAAATAAAAAGAACTAATTTTGGGTTATCGTTTGTGGTGCATTCTTCTCACAAAAGACGATTCTTTTGTGTGGGCGCCACTTTCGAACGAAGGTGTGTGCTCCCTTATCTTATCTCAGAAGAACCGCGAGTTTCCAAAACTCGCATTTTAATTAGTTGGCGGCCATTGTTGGAAGAAATGGCCAGGAAGGAAATAATGAACTTCAAATTATTTTCAAAGGCTTCTTTCGGGTACCTTGTTTTCCCCTGGCTGTCTTCGTTGTATTTAGCGGGAATGGGAATTTTTCCTTTTGAATTTGTTCTCGAAGCAAGATGTTTTTTGAAAGAAGTTTTCTGTACTTAAAACAATTGTTTTCTTTAAATAAGTTTTTGAATGTAGGTCAGTAACATCTAGGTTTTCTTTCTAGGGCCTTGTTAAGGCTGTATAATTTTTTTTGAACAATTAGTAATTCATCAATTATTATCTTAAATAGTTTATCAAAAAGTCATTACAATACATTATTCAATCATTGAAATTAGATGTGTTTTGTATGTTTTACACAACAATGACATCAATTAGTACAAAACATATTGATATTCTGAGATATAAGTTTTTTACAAATTTTATACAACAATTGTCATGGCCAATTGGCTAGCGCTCTGGCCTTTGGTACCTCAGGCTTCAGGTTTGAATTCTAACAGTGGCATGGATGTTTGTGAGTGGTTCGGAATCCACTTCAAGCCATATGTACCAGTCTAATATGATAAGAGATCGTAGAAGCATCGTGGTTTAGCGCCAGAGTCCAATCATTTCTCAATCATTGTATCATGTTACTAAACTTAAATTGGAACCAACTCAGGCTCTAGGCCAGTGGTGGCATGGATGTTTGTTGGTGGTTGGTGTGGTGTGTGTAATTAGCAGTAGTGAGAAATCAAACCAAATCAAACCGTTATGAAGTTGTAAATAAATAAACGAATTTATGAGCGTAATGCTGGCGAACACTTTAGAAATACAAAAAGTTGTGTCAAATATTTTATTATAAAAAAAAATATTACAGAATGGAAAGCTTTACTTTTTGTTCCACAGATGCAATTATAGATATCTAGAATGGAAATTTAATCTTGGGAAAATATATGGATATCTTCTTTACAAGTTTGTTTTAAAGATAAAATTTATGATTTACAATTATTGTTCTAAAGTTAATTTACCTCAACTTTTATCAGTTACAGTTACAAAGCATTATTTCACGGAAAACTAATTGGCGACACTGACCTTAAAACTTGTAAGAAAATTTTAAAAAAGAAAAACCACTAAAAAAGAACTAATTTTGGGTTATCGTTTGTGCTGCATTCTTCTCACAAAAGACGATTCTTTTGTGTCGGTGCCACTTTCGAACGAAGGTGTGTGCTCCCTTATCTTATTCAGAAGAACCACGAGTTTCCAAAACTCGCATTTTAATTAGTCGCCGGCCATTGTTGGAAGAAATGGCGAGGAAGGAAATAATGAACTCCAAATTATTTTCTAAAGCCTTCTTTCTGGTGCCTTGTTTTCCCCTGGCTGTCTTCGTTGTATTTAGTGGGAACGGGAATTTTTCCTTTTGAATTTGTTCTCCAAGCAAGATGTTTTTCGAAAGAAGTTTTCTGTACTTAAAATAATAGTTTTCTTTAAGTAAGTTTTTGAATGTAGGTCACTAGCATCTAGGTTTTCTTTCTAGGGCTTGTTAAGGCTGCATTATTTTTTTTTCAACAATTAATAAGTCATCAATTATTATCTTAAATAGTTTATCAAAAAGTCGTTATAATGCATTATTTAATCATTAAAATTAGAATGTGTTTTGTACGTCTTATATAACAATTACATCAATTAGAGCAATTATTGATATCTGAGATATCTATGAGATATTATCACTAATGTTTAAATTAAAAAGTATAATACAGTCATACCTGTTTCTTTTTTGGGGATAATGAACGCATAAAAGAAATCTCATTAAAAATATCTCGAAACTTCATTAATAGCTATAAAATATATTATTTGCATTAAAAAAAATTTTGTATGCGGTAAATAGAGTCGCATTAAAAATTGTGTTTTGCTTAAATAGAATTTTGTTTTCATAGATTTAAAATTCTAAGTTTTAAAATAAATATCTATAAAAATGAGCTATATTTTAAACAAATAGCGTATCAAAATCAGAAATTGAAATGATTAACAATTAAGTTTTCATTTGCCAATTAATACTGATTATATTTGGCAATAATTTTAGCTAGTGATTTTAATATCACTTCGAGATTGCCTATGATTGCAATTTATATATCACAAATACATACGATAACCATTTCGCATTGTAATAATCGAACACATAATATTGATTGTGCATTAAAAATTATCAATTTAAAAAGGATTTAAAAAAAATTTATATTGTACTATATATTTTTAAAAAAAAGAACGATGTTACACAAATAAGAAAAATTAAACATTCATTTCATCAATTAAAAACCTGCCTTTTAAATCAATTTCGAATGTCCCCATTTAAGATAATTTTCTTCTACATTGGTTTTTTTCAAATGCAGCTGGCAAATACTTAGACAACTGTCTTTTATGCCATGAGCCATGACGTTACTCACTTAGCATTATCTAGAGGGTGCGTGTAGCTGGAAGATAAGCTACGGACGCGGAGTAACAATACATCCGCAACACTGTATGATCCCATTAGACCGGGACCTACGGTTTAAAGTGGATTCCGAACCACTACAAACATCTATGGCACCACCGGAATTCACCCGAAACCTGTGGTACCGAGCGCCAGTGCGTGCCACTCGGCCATTAGTCCCCCTCTTTTACACTGTGTGTGTGTGTGTAATATATATTAAAGTGTAATATATAATAAAAGATGTATATTAAATAACATGCTAAAATTATTTAACGTACACCTTTTCTTCCACGATAAATAAAATTAAAAAAATTTTGAGCTAGATTTATCTGATAAATAAAAAAATTGATAAATAAAATTGATAAATAAAAACTGAATTTGCTAAATTGATAAATAAAAATGGAATTTGATAAATTGATAAATAAAAATTGAATTTGATAAATTGATAAATAAAATTTTTGAGTTAGATTTATCAGTCACAGATATTGCTGTGTATATATATATATATATATATATATATAATATAGTAATACTAATGGTGTAAAAGATTATCTTAAACGTGAACACTCGAAATTGATTTTGGAAAAGCTGATAAGATTTCCGAAAATTACATTTTCACAGAAACTCCAAATGAGAACCGGGTAATGCAGCGTGGAAGTCCAAGTAAATGGGTTGGAAATTCCGCGGGGGGTGCGAAATTCTTGGAAGACGACACCAAGATTTTCATTTGAGTGGGTGTTAAGGATGTTTTTGCATTGTTTGCAAGAGACGGTTCGCTACCAATATTAAATTGAAGTTTTACAGAAAGTTTATTCGTCGGATTTGAAATGATGCTTCGATCACTGTGCCAGAATCTATTGCAAGTGACTGTGAGTGAATGCTTATAAATTTTATTATTTATGTGCTGTGAACTTATTCATTTACGATTAACTAAGGATTTATTACGAATTTACGATTAACGATTGCGAATTACGATTTACTACTGATTCATTTACGATTAACTAAGGATTCATTACGAATTTACGATTACGAATTACGATTATCTACTGATTCATTTACGATTAACTAATATTCATTACGAACTTATTCATTAAATATATGCCTAAATGTTGTCGGACTAGATGTTTGAGTATTTTCTTAGTTATTTTTATATATATATAACAAAAATGGAGATCTTTTCTTTTCTGGAAAACAATTTTTCACTCAGTAGAAAATATTTACATTCTAAAACGGTGTTAGGGGTCTGATGGCCGACTGACTGGCGCTTGGTGTCACAGGTTTCGGGTTTGACTCACAGAGGTCCCATGGATGTTTGTAGTGGTTTGGCATGCAGATTAAGCTATAGGTCTCGGTCAAATATGACTGTAGATCGTTGGACTTATGGTTTACAACCCTACCCCATATAAAGAAAACATCTCTCGACTCGAAATCGTCCAATAGGCAGACGGTCGTGGCCCACCACAGGACTGTTGCTCCGAGGATAATGATAATAACGATGATAATTGTGTTAACGAAACTGAGAATAAATAGCGGATTTCATATTTAATATCCAATGTAAAAAAAAAACATTCACATGAATAATAGTTATACAATTGAAGTTGATTAATTAATTGATAATGTTTTTTTATTTATTAATTTTTTCGTGATCAAGGAAATCTCATATATTAAAATTCATATTATTATTCTTCATTGTCACAACAGCCCCATGGTGGTCCAAGATCGTCTATCTACTGGCAGATTTCGAGACGAGAGGTTTTCTTTTTACGTGGTAGGATTGCCAGCCATATCCCCAACCCTACCACACAAATCTTAAAGTGGATTTCGAATCACTACAAACATCCTTGGCACCGGCGAGACTCGAATTCGAAACGCATGGTATCAAGCGCTATACCACTCGGCCATCAGGCCCCATAAGAATAATATATATATATATATATATGTATAATATGTATGTATAGTCACGTGAATTTCACTTATTACTAGTACATTATAAATATTACGTAAAAATATACAAAACTTTATCGCATTCAAATAAATGTTTGGATAATTATATATAATTTCATGCTTACAAAGTTTCTTAATAATATTTAAAAAATATTTTAAATGCTACTTTTATTTAAAATTTGGTTTATTAATCAATTCCGCTGTCATGAACGAGCTCAGTTAAAAAAAAATTAAGGAGGAGAACTTAGAGTACACCTCACACTGGTGTTTTAATGCGCAGAAGCGGTTTCGGTTCTCAGATTTAGAGAATGTATGAATGAATGAATTCAATTCGAGCGTTTTTCGAATCGATTCGTTCATGGAAGGGAATGAGTTAATATGAGAGGATTATATTTGAAAGAAAACGCCATAGCTTCTTTAAATTCATAGGTCATCGTAATTGAGCAAAGTATTTATTGTAAATAATAGAGAGTTTTTGCATACCGTACGGTAGTTACCGTATGACGTCCGTTAGCTTTTTCTCCCTAGCGCGCATGCTCATAGGAAACTGCGCATGCGTATCTGTAATAATGTTTCCTATGAGCATGCGCGCTAGGGAGAAAAAGCTAACGGACGTCCTACGGTAACTACCGTACGGTATGCAAAAACTCTCTAATATGATTAATGAATCTTTCTGGTACGTGTAATTTTTTCGTTTTCAATTAAATGAATCACTGTTTTGAAGTAACTTTGTCACTGATGATTGCTTTTTGTTCTATTGCAGATGTCGGAAGGTCGGCAGAGCCAAGTGGTTCTCCTCGACGAAAGACGATTGGACATCCTCATTAAGGTGACATATTTTTAATTTGTACTTGCTCGTTCTAATTAATTTCTATAAATGATGTCTGTGCAACAATAGAATATTGGGGAATGAAAAATCGCATTCCTCAAGAAATATGTCTGCCATGCCTTTATTTTTTAATATTATGTCACACATAATTCGGATAAATTGCTGTGGTTGCAAGGTTGCAAATTATTTTTTTAAAATTCATTTAATATATTTGTTTAATTTTTTTAATTTAAAAGAAAATTTTTTGTAATTATCATTACTCCATTTTTGTTTGAATTTGGAATCTGCCATAAGAATTTAAACACTAAAGCTCTTAAATTTTAATATTATAGAAGAAAGTATTTTGGCCAAATCGCAAAATAGGGGTGATTTTTATTTTGTGGTGCCAATTGAGTGATAAGTCGCCAAATGTGGTAATCAGGGTTTTATTGTATTGTTTGCAATTCACTTACGGTTGCAACTTGTTACTTGCCGGACTTTGGCGAAAAGAATCTTTGGCACCAAATTCCAGCAGCTCATATTCTGCGATTTTACCAACATTTTTTGTTTAATGGAATACGTAGTCGATGAAAGTGGCATAATTTTAGTTTCTTTTATTTTATTTTGCTATTATTAATATTACTATTATTTGTTCCTGCTACACCATATTTTTAGTTAATATAATGGTTCCAAGTTTAAGAAGCCTTTAATCAAGGAATACTTACAGAGAATAGGAAAAATAATTTTTAAAGTTTTTGTACTGGCTGCATTTGAGTGTAGAATATTTTAAAGTAAATTCCAAGTTCTCAAATAAAATAGACTCTTCTTATTTTTACATTTATATTGCGATTCACTAATAAAGTTGTTTTTTACATTTTAATTTACATTTTCGAAAACTTTTCTTGGAGAGCTCTTAAGTAAGCTCTTAGAGGAAAATTGACCGTCATATCTTATATATAAATACTACTAGATCATTAAATAAATTTTTAGTAAAATAAGAATTTAAAAGACTAGCAATGTAAAAGAAAGTAACAAAATTAGCTTCCAATTTATTCAAAGAAACAACATTTGCATAAACTCAATACATAGAAACAGTTATACATAGTCCTTGGTAGAAAGAAAAATGTTCATTTTGTCCTTTTGAATGTGCTAATATTGTTTGTTGATATGAAATAGTGTTGGCAATATCTTACTGTTGTGTCGTTTCAGCCTAAATTGTATGCAGGCGAGCTGCTAGACATGGTGGCGTCGCACTTCAACTTGAAAGAGAAGGAATACTTTGGACTCGCCTACATGGACGATACGTAAGT